>JAHWXV010379456.1:0-19040 GCA_024586415.1 Phrixothrix hirtus | reverse complement strand
ATTTACGCTATTTGGTACATAATTCTAAAACATTTTAATATAATAACACGCTTATGACTACTAATTCAATGATAAACCATAGGATGTACAAATACTTTTTGCCGTCACTGTCTATACGGAATTTCCTGAAATCTTTTGTATTTATTTATTTTACTTTTCAAAAAATTGGTTTAAAGGTTCCTCTATTGATTTATTTAACCATTACCTATGTATTCAATAATATAATACATGATAGACTAATATGAAATTATGTAAATGTTTGTATATAAGTACCTAAACAAATTCTTTTTGTAACTATTGCTACATTTCAAACTGCCACATTTAAAACCCGGCCATCAAAATTTTAATATTAGCAGTAGGAATAATGCGACGAAGAATTCATTGAGTTATTGCCTACCTACGCACAGAAATTGTATTATTCTGGGCAGAGTTTATTTGCAACTTAACATTTTACACGATAGCGACATCTACTCGGTTTAGTTTGTCATAATTAGGTACCACAGAGCCTTAAGATAGTAAGTCATTTATTTCTCATTAGTAAAGGTTGCTAATTACAGTTTGGATTTAATCCTAGTTTGAAATCTATTTACAATAGTTAGAGCTTGCTTCTATTCGTATCGGTGATAACAGAGGGCGCTTAAGTGCGCCTTCGTTGAAATGTTGATCGATTGCAAAGATTTATGGGTAGTATATCAAAATGGCGAAGTGTGTTTGTGTGTTCGTAGTACAATTAATTATGCAGTTTTCACTGGTCTTTGGTGAATTAGGTAAATGAAATTTAGTGCAGGTTAAATTGTTCTTAACTTGGGGGTTATTTAGGTAAAGGGAGAAGCGACATCCGCCAAAGGGGGTTGCCAACATGTGCTTTAAGACCCGAGCTAGGGCTGGATCTCTGTGCCGTAGAGGAAGGAATAAATCGCAGTGATTTTCAACAATACGGTAGGTTACAGAACTATTAACCCTTTTAGTCAAACGGTTTAAAATTGTTTAATTTGAAATAAAGTGAAATACACGGCAACAAACTTCGTGATTTCCCTGGTCCCTGATATAGATTTCACCGTACGTAATACAATGTCTTGTAGACGATAATTTATTTAAAATGGTTCATCAGGCTGTTAGCCATGTTAAAGCTCTAAATTTAGGACGTAAAGTATTTTAATATTTTCTAACGCGTGTACCTTTATACCGTATTTAGCCGGGTTGTTTGGGATGTACTGTCGCGATGAACATCTTCCCCTAAATCTTAAAAGTTTCTTATCCAAAGTTAAATCTTCACTCGAATTGTATTCAAGTTGACAGTTTCTAACAAATTTGTCAAATATTGGCTTTATTGAAACTAATTTATCAAATTTCCGGCACATAATTCTATTTTCAAAATTATCTAATCAGAGACACGATAATAAAAAATAATCGTTACAAACACACGGTGGCACGAAATATATCGATTTCTATTCCTTCTGTCATCCACAAGTTGTTTAGATTTTGGTGATTCAATCTAAATACACCCAGTAAATATAATAAGCCAAAAACAGCTTTATATTCTGCTACAGTTGTTTCATCTACAAAAATTGTCCCTTGTAATTTTTTGCTTTTTTGCCAATCTTTAAGTTAATATATTTTATAATATCATGCATGATTTGATTACAAAAAAAAAGCGACCAGCATTGCAATGCATTTTGGGTAGTTTTTCCATAAACCTCGACGTAGCATAAATGTATTAGATTAAAGTTTATGTTGTTAGGGGAGAATACTGCGCGGACCGGCTACCTGACATTTATATTTCTTATTTGGCGACGTTGTTTCTGACATGTAGAATGTCACATCCCACCTTACCTACGCCTAGTTAAAGTTTATAATTGTTTCCAACGTTACATTTAAAATTTTCTTGGACAATTATATAAAATAATATACGAGATGTATTCAATCAGATTGCTATTTTAATCAATTTTTGATTTATAAAACTAACTTTTTACATAACTTTAATTAATTCTTGCCCTACTAAAATTATTTGAACCATTAGTGTACATGGTAGTGCATATTTATTATTGAATATTTCATTAATTGCATTTAAAAGAGCAAGAACTGATAGCCATTATTTATCAAATCATTATCGTGGCAGCTTTATTTAGATTTAGGAACCATTTGAGACATTTAATCTGGATTCCATCAAAATATTAATACAAAATGGTCAATTCCTCTGAAAATTACGTAAATTGCTTTTGACGAAATCCTTCATATTCGAATACAGCCGCTGCGACAATCTAGCCGCAGTTCACGAAAATAAAATACTTATCGGTTTATTGTTTTTTTTTTCAATAAAAATTTCTAGTCATCCAATAAAATAATCCCTTTCAATTATTACTACAACTAAGCAGCCCTTACTGCAAATAAGAATTAACCTAATTAGAATTAAACATAAGCATGTTTTACAATTGACCCTGTTGGGCGTACTAGATAAAATAGGATTACACAATTTATCGACATTTTCAAATCGTCGATTCAAAACAAGCTATATTCAAGCCTACAATAAGACCACTATACATTATCCATTAATTTAAATGCAATTCCAACGTATTTCAATAAAATTGAATTTAAATGTAAAGGCTTATGACCGTTCATTCAACGGTTCACACGCAAGTTCCTTGCAAACACCTCTATCGACCCCAATTTCCATGACGAACATAGAATCTCTATTTCTAGATGTTAAATTGATATGAATAGAGGCGAATCAAATGAAAATATTAATAGCCCTAAATAAGAAAGGGTCAATAAAAGTTTACATAATTAAACTAAACGATCCCCAAACATTAAAGGAAATATACCGCAAGGTACACAATAACGGGTACGGTTGTGTAAGCTGTAAGAAACTTTACTGCCTCCATCCCCAAACGAAAAAAGGGAGCAATCCTCGCGTTAATGAAGACAAGAAAAACTTGCGAGGAAAAATTTCTTATAACAATTCCACATAAGGGAATACAGGATTCAAAAATTACACGAAAAGTAACCGCTCGGCCAAAATAATTTCTTTGAACGGTAGCGAAAGCTCGAGCAAAAAACATTGAGGGGAGAACAGACTACCGTAAGTGTTCTCCTATAATCAAGTAGTATATAAATTCCTAAATGAAAGGAATAAAGAGTGGTTTACAAAGAGCGGGACACCAAAAGTAAACTTTCATCTATTGAGGAATAAAGAAAGATTGAATATGGCTCTATTCGAAAGTAAGACTTAACTTACCAAAACTAATCTAATTCGCGACAACTCCAAAAATTGTTTAATTAAGTGAATAACGAGCAGAGATAACTTAGTCTAACTCACCATCCAAGACTGTTCAACCATTCTGCTTGGTCTAAAAAAACGAGATACCCAACAAATAACAAAAAGCTTGGTAAATGATGCCAGCGCACCAAAAAACTAATACGAAAAACAATCCCCCTTGTGATGCGAAAATAATTTGGTGCAGCACCAACTAAAACAAAAGTAACTAAAAAAAAGTGCCATGCGTTCTAATAATACCGGAGGCGACCGAAACCCTTTAAATACTGTGGCTAAATGATCAAAGGAGAAAAAGTGAGCTAGTAAGTGCAATACAAAGTAGACGACAGCCAATCAGTAGCCGACCTGCCAACGTTGGGTTCCCAAATCAAGATGCGTGTAATAGGAAGAAACGCTAGAGGAGAGCAAAAACCTGAAAACAGAAAATAAAAAGAGAAAATAGGAAGACGAATTTTGGTATGCAAAAGTGCAAAAGGGAATTAAAAGGAAAAGATAGGAATTACTCAAAGCTTACATAAAGGCGCACCAAGTCCAAAGGCGTACTAAAATGGTGGCTCAAATTTACTAGTATAAAGTTATTGCCTTAGGAAAAAAACACTAAATCTAGGCTTATCTAAAGAAGGGCATAGTGCTATATTATACATGGGCAATTGAAACGGACCCTAGCTTCCTAAACTCATCCTCCCTTAAATCACAATCCAGAAAGCTACAGGAAAAAGCACCTAACAATTGACTGAAGGCCAGACTAAGACAACATTGAGTGCACCACATATTCCCAACCCCGGGGGTATCAATAAACAAAAAATGCGGCGCGCAGATCTCACTACCACCTAATCTTAAAAAAAATTTTCAAAATTGGCCAAGATGATACAACTAAATCACAAATCGGGAACTTAATACTAACTATAAACAGATTAAGATCGTTATCTATTACTAACTTACCATTCAAATAGAAGAACTGTTGAAATAAAGCTAAAAGTTCCAAAAATAGGAAAAATAACCCAGCCCAGCATGCGCCACGCTTTCTTAGGAACATCCACTTTAGTAGGGAAGACGCAATGAAGACGGTACCTTTTTCTCACCAAGCCGATGTCCTTCTGAGGAAGAAATTCCGAAGGCGTGCAACACAAAAAGGCATAAGAGCAAAGCCAAGATTCAAGACCTACAGATAGGAAGCGAACAAAGTTGTTTGTGTCAAAACGTTAGATTTTTTGCTAGTAAAGAAAACCCGGAAGAGAAAGAAATTATTATAGGTGATTTATAAGAATCAGAAAAGGAAGTGTTTGGTACTAGGTGAAGTAACACCGAAGTAAACTTAAAGATCTGACTTAATTATACCCAAAAAGTTCAAAATAGAGCGAGGCTAGGGCCAAAGTTAACAAGAGAATCAATATAATCAAAATACTACTCGTACGTCGATAAAAAAGAGAAAGATCTTTTTCAAAAACCATCCTTCTCAACAAGAGAAGAAGACATTCCAATTGAGGATCAACCTCTTGCGCCTAGGAAATGAATTTCTTAAGTATGGAAGGAAATTTTCCCCAATGAAACAAAGAAACATCTTCGCTAAAAAATAAAGATACCCAAATATCCTACCCCAAAAACAATTAAATTACTCATCCAATGAGTACAGGATAGATCCATCAGTTTCCAAATTCTTAATATGGAAGATACCCAAATTCTTGTTGGTAAGTGATTTTAAACGGTATATCAATGTGCCCGTAATTTCTACCACTTTACATGGTATAAACTTCGGAGATAATTTAAAATTAAAAAGCATGGAACCTACAGATAGTACAAAATTTCTTTTCCACGCAATAGTATAGCAAAACGGGTTCTGAAACAGTACATATCCTATGTAAAAAACACCAGACATTATGGTGGTGGGAGGTAATTAGTAGGTCGTAAATGAGTAAAATAGGAGGAATTGTCACTCAGCCATTTGTAAAGTGAGAAAAGTCACGATTCGTCCATTTGGAAAGTAGGCGGGTTTAGTAGTAATCGTGGGCGTGGCTTGATGGATGGTCAATTTTGTTTGTAGTTGAATTGGGAGGTGCTTTAAAGTGCGTATCGTGGCGGCAACTTTGTTAGTAATTGAATTGGTCTGAAATGTAATGGAGATATGTAAACTTGATACGTCTAACGAAATGCTAGAAGTTCATCCAACTGCAATAACCTCCTGGCTGGAAGTGGGCATGCGCATATTACAATAAAAAAATAGCACTTACTTAAGAATAAAGAGTAAGTAATGTGTAAAGCTTTTAGTCCTAAAAAGGAGTGTTTTTTGCTAATAATCCCGACGGGTTTAGTGTTTCCTGTTGCAGGAACAATTAGTGTACGTGCTTTTTGCTCCAAAAAAACTACTTTTGCTAGTCATCCTCTTCAGCAAAGTACGATTAATTTTGTTTTTGGTAGTATCATTTAATGCAGCATCGTGGGCTACATTCCATGATAGTTCTTGCTATCTAATATCCTCTATGTCTCTTCAGAATGCGCATCAGGCCGGATTACAATTATTTTTAATTGAAATCCTGCTAAGTTTGTCCGCTTCAACAGATAAAGCATGTCACCAGGATATAACGCTAAAGACGCATCATATCTTGTGTAAGTTTAATTACTTCCCCGATATTAAAAACCGTCGGCCTTCCCAAATGCAAATTTGCTACAATATTCATGCTGATCAGATGTAGATTGGATTTAAAGTGAAGCTACCAGCTACCATTTCCAACACGTTTCAGATATGATGGAATTAAAAGTTAGATTCGTTTTGAAACAAACTTGATCATGACCGGTCGTTGATGTTGAATTAACATAAATTACTACTTGCATTTTATTTAGCATTTAAATTAAAATGGAATATTTAGGTTACCGTGATTAAAAAATCTGTCGGTTATTCACATTATGGGGGGTTATTGTCACATTCCAAATATCTATACCTATTTAGATGAGAATTAGCATAAAATTTACATATGTGTTCATTTACTATCCAATATTGTGACTATAGTGATAAAATAAAACCTAAAAATATAAGAATGCATTTTTGGAAATTAAACAACGCTTTTAATATTTGCCCAATGGAATAAACTAAGTATGATAGAATGAAACCTAACATATAAGAATATTTTCTTCTAATTTGCCCATTTAAAAACAAAATCAGCGCAATAGTCTCGAAATTACTGTTAATGTAATTATCGCATATGTTTTATACTTAAAACAAAATTAGCATACTAGTCCTAATAAATTTTTCAATTATATTGTTGTGCATTGAGAAACTTACAATATTATATCAGAGTAAATTTGCAATAAGAGCAGTTATTGAAATTATTATTAACGTAATTATCACATATCTGTTTTATATTTAAAACCAGAGTTAACGTACTAATCTTAATAAATTATTCATTTTTATTAGTATAAATGGAGAGTTTTTAATTAGAATCTGTTAGATAGATCTTTCAAGTTTATAATTTATTTTATTTAACGTGTTTTTTAAAACTACCATATAAGGGTTGATTCCTTTATTCCATCACTGACATACTTACAATAAGAATATTTTAAATACGTGACGTCTATTTCTCAATAAGGCACCCATTATGTTTAACACATTTACCCCATCGATGTCCTAACATTTCTAAAGCCTCTCGGAAGAAAGATTGTTCAACATCTGAAAATCACTGATTTACCGCACATATCTCCTCTTTTGATCCTTACTTTCGAGCCAGAGTAACATCTACAGGTTGTTCGTTGAAATCAACATGCAAAAATTCTCTTTTATCCTCTTGATAAGACCTTGGCAATTATTTATAAAAGGGTGAACTTTCTGAAACTAATTAGAGCCTATTCGAGAAATAAATGGACAGAACCGGCAAAGTGCAGCATATAAGACATATTTCCTGCAACTAAAGGTTCAGTACATCGCTAACTAAAGCATGCCATGGACATGCTAGCTATTTTGCCAGAAAATTTCAAGTTCCGCTTGTGGAACGGTACTGTTAGAATTTTGTTTTCGGCTGAATTGGCTACCTGATGAGAAGAATTTGAAGCCTTGGTTTTTTCTTTAAAAGTATTCGGCCTCCAAAGATAAGGGCGTTTCTTATAAGTCCCATTGTTGTCTGTGGTCCTCTATTTGCTCGAGTAATTCTGAACATCTCGAGGGCCAAGCGGAACAATCCACCTTGGTAAGTTTTAGACAGTTTAAGTTTCCAACACGTTTTAACAAATGAGTTAGACGCGTGGATAATCTTAAAAACTTCTCTGGAGGGCATATTTAGATACTCAAAAACCATGGAAGTTAGTTCACCTAATTTAGACCGTAAAATGGTGTACTTCTCCTCCAAATTTATTACTAAAGTTGAATACGAAGACAAAATAATGGGGTTTGCGGTCTATAAACCCAATCACGCCCTTAACCTCTTCGTTGTTTCCTGAATCAGACCTAGTAGTTACCGTGTGCGGTTACTTTGGCTCGTGATTTGAGTTCGTTTGTTTTTTACCGGAACTTAGACCTCTTTTGCGCTTACAGGTGGGTCGGTATCGCTTTTTTGCTTAGTTGGTCTACCCAGATTAAGTTATATGATTACCAGATCTCTGTTTGTATTGAGTGAGATTACGCCTTTAGCCGTGCCTCATCTCTCTTGTGTATCGCGTGTCGCCTGTCATTCTACCAGTCGCAGTAAGTGATTTTAGTCTAATTTCAGATACTAAAACATCCTTACGAGGCGTAAAGACCGTTTTCTTAGCACGCACTCTGACCTTGCCAAGTGCCGAAAACAGTCGCATCCGCTGGGGCCTCGTTGACGGAGGCGCTTTCCCATTGGCGAACAGCCGACTAACAGCACTCCATAGCTCAGGAGAAGCTAAGCCCAGACACTCATACATATGAGCTGAAGCGATGACAAAGGAGCGGTAGCACTCACCGGGGCCGATACGGCCAAGAGATGTTCCAAAACACTATGGTCATCGACCAATGCTCTTGGTAATGTAACAAAAGAGCTAAAAATGAACCACACCATACTAGAGGGTCCAATGAAGTATGTTTGGACTTAGACTCCAATTCAGAGCAAGATAGCGTAAAGCAGCCGAATGTCTTGCCACCGCTCTCTATGAAACAAGTATACTCCCTTACGACCACTTGAAAAGTCACCGGCAACATTGTTGTGAACAAATCTTTTATGTCCTAAATAATATTGTAGGTTCGATCAACGTTATTCATTATTATATCACACAATATAGCACCAAACAAAAGAAGCATACTAGACGGTGGATAACCGGAGCATGGTGTACAAAGGAATAAAAGAAATTAACAACTACACAGAGATAATAACAAACGAAAATAACTTTATGAAATTAATTTTAAAAGAGTTGCAGGTCCTTAAACGCGATGTGGGCACGGTCAAAGGCACCCTATCGCAAAATTTCCAGGCAGCGCATCCAAGGAGTCAGCACAAGGCACGGAAATCAATGGGAATACTGACACTAACATTAACAACGTCTGATCTGATAGTTCGGATGATGGTTCATTAACTACACTCACCTGGAAAAAGTATACATCTATCCTAAAAACACTTTTCCAAGGTCATTGCCCAATCTACCAAGCATGATCAATAAACTAGCAAATCCACAAGCAATGTACTTAGTTTTGCACAAGAAATCCGTATTAGGGGTGCTATAATACCCGGCAACCCCACTCTCCCAGCTGTAGGAACACCGGAATCGCCCACACAACGTAAGACTTCTGAGAATAATGACACGATTGTCAAGGCATGGGCAAACTCGCTATAAGGCCGTTCAATGGACGATTTGAAGGAAACTCTCGCAGCAGCTAGGGTGTATACTGAGTTTAAAAGTTTGTCATATACAATAGCAGACCATATTAGAGTTCAGTACAAAGATTCAAACCAACAGATGCTGATTGGCAACACCTTAGCTGAAAATAACACTTTCAATGCAATCGCCGCCCAATTATTCAATCCTAAAGTGATACTTTTAGGACTCCAGGGTATGCTTTATTGAAGCTACTAATAGACCAGAATAAGGACGTCGTTGCCAAATCTAGGCTGTCGGAACACGCTTTCCTCAAAAGCTGTAAAATATCCCGCGTCATCAACTACAAGGATTCAGGCAGATCTAACTCCATATTTGAAGCGGAACCCATAATCTTCAAGCCTTCTAAGCATCACAGTTGAAGAACATGTCAGCAGTGGTGGCTGCTTTAGTTGTAACTTATGTGGGCATATCGCAAGTTCTTGCACTACAAAAATAATATCATGCTCACGATGTGGCGCAGGACATAGCACCATAGAATTCAATAACAGCTATTTCAACCGCACGCGAGCCAAGTTAAAGCCTCGCAACCATCCTGCAACCAGTACTACCTGTGCAATCAATGTTAGAAGATCCAGGCAGGTGATTTATATGACTAATTACGGAGAGATTTGGTTGAACCCAGAATTTAATTCGCCAGTGCAACATGATTAGTATCATTTCGTGGAGTGCTTTATTGGGAGTTAACGCTGTCAGTGCTAGGCGCTAGTGCATTTTATGAGACCCAATCAGGTGGATCTCTATGAATTATCTGTTAACAATGTAAAATACACAACACCTTTAAGAGTGCAATTCTAACGCCGGTGCGTACGCGAGTTGTGCTTATGGGCGGAAACTATTTTGACGCGTATGATCCAATAATTATTTATAGAATATATTTATTGTAGTCGCTCGCACAATGCATGTTAAATCTTTGTTGTTTTTTGTTAGTACTTATTGATTCGGAGATTGTTCCCGATTAGGATTAGTAATGCTTTTGAACATTGTTTATTATCTTAATGTGGTTATATGTATTGATTTTTGCGAACCCCACGATACCTCTATAGTAACTGTAACTACAATGGTCGGAACTGTATTATCCAATATTCTTGTACATTGTATTTGAGTTAAACACTGTATGTTATCGGTGGATCTTAACATTTGTACCGATAGTTACATGTTCTATTTTATTCGTTACTGTGAACCTAATTGTTTCAATGATATCGGACAGGACAAGAGATGCTAAACGATGGTACGCTTCAACATACCGAGCCGCCCACTTAGCTATACGAACAGCGGACTTTCTAAATTTACTCATGTCATTCTACTTCGCAACTAACCCGAAGCACAAACAACTAGCTACCTGTAGAGCGCGGGGCCTACATCCAGTGATCACTACCACTCTACATCACAATATATATTTTCGAGGTTTTGTTCACAAATTCCACGTATACCGAGCTTTTAACCGCGATTGGCCTTCATACGAGCCCTTTAAGCCAATTTTAGTCCAGGACCAATGACACTCCCAACATCATAAGGTTTGTTCCATAAACTTAGGTTTGCTCTAGAATCTAATTTCATTGGATGGAACTTACAAAGTTAGCGGTTCATATGCCTACTAGTTCACATTGATATCACTAATTTTCACCCCTTTTAGAAATATCAGGTATAGTTGCATGACAATTTAAGTATTTAAGCATTGCTTTGGTTCCTTTAGTAGATTTTGTAAGTTTAGAATAGTATAAAGGCCTAGTTGTGCGCTATCTATGCATTAGCTCTATAAATCTATGATTGGTATTTAGCTCTAAAAGGAACCTGCAATATTTGATTTGCTAATAAACGGGATGTATCGATCATTTTGCAAACAGTAGATATCACCTAATACCGACGAATCGTTGTTTCCTCCGCCGTTACCGATGCAGCTTCAGTACCCCTACAATTTCATTCGTAGGTAAGCTCGGCGGTTCTTAAAGTATTAATGGAGAATTCCACCATTATCAAAAGTTAAACTTACTCACAGACGTCTAAGAAAGGAACACCTCATACCAAATAAATGAAAAGTGAAGCAGCTGTCCTTCTATACA
Organism: Phrixothrix hirtus; assembly: GCA_024586415.1. NCBI lineage: Eukaryota > Metazoa > Arthropoda > Insecta > Coleoptera > Phengodidae > Phrixothrix > Phrixothrix hirtus. The sequence goes on along the minus strand of JAHWXV010379456.1, from coordinate 7,883 downwards.
GAAAAACCCATTGCTACAATTTTAATTTATTGTCAAAAAATTCCAAATATTGAAAATATCTTGCTCGTCAAATAATATAGACCTGGCCTGTATTAAAAATGCGGAACATATGTAACACTATGATTTTATCTATTTTTAAGTATTAGCTAATTTTACAATCCGATAGTTGAGGTGTTAATGTAAAATTTTTAATTATGCTGTAAAGAAGTAAAACTTAAGTTCATAATAAATCGGTAGCTCTGTACGGTTAAAATGGAAAAATAAAAAAACATCCAGGCGCAGCTCTTGAGAATAGCTAATTCACACGAATCAAATATTCTTAACAATATTACAAAATTTACTAAATTCAATTGAGTGTGATATAACAAGGCTTATACTTTAAAATAAATATTAACTAATATTGAAATAAATCTTCAATTTGAAGCTGAATTATTTTTGAAGAACTTTAGCTAAGTTGTACATCCTGATGTTCTCCTAACTATCTTTGAATCAACACGAGCGTTTTTGCAAACGCGTTCCCGGACCACAAAAACGATAACCAGGTATGTGTAGCTCTACTGGTAGTTTACTAATGAGGTATTAACAAGTGCAGACTTCATATTAATATTTCGTTGACTTCTCGAATTATGATGTATCTAAAACTGCTCTAGGCATGTGCAAAACTGTGACTGTGTTCTTATAAGCTAAACTCCATGAATATATGAAATTCATGTTATGGTATAAATACCAGTGTAATGAGTAATATGCAATTTATTCCTATAAATTACAACGATACATGCGCATTGACGAAAACATTTCAGGAGCCTCGTAACTTATTGGGTGGCTGTAAAGATGGGGAGCAATTTATGGAAAAACGGACATAACGGTATTGTCAAATCTTGCAATGCCTTAAGATTTGCGAACTTTTATGTATACTCAAAATCAATTCATTAACCTAAATGTGTGTATGTAAAAAATATCATACTCAATAAATGGAACAAGGTATTTCGAATATGAAGGTGATAGCAGAATAATTGACGCGAACGATGCAGAAAGTAACTCAGTCATTATCTTTGATGATGTATATGAAAATCAAGACGTCGTAAGGGATTATTTTTGTTTTGGTACACATAAGAATGTAGATTTCTTCTATTTAAGTTAGATATATTCATCTATCCCTAAACAACTTATATGGGATAATGCCAACTCGATCATTATTTTTAGACAAGATGACATAAATCTGATACATGTTTATGATCATGTGGAACGTGATATTATGTTTGATAATTTCAAGGAAATGTACTCACAGTGTTGTAAGGAGAAGTACGGATTCATAGTAATGGACAAAGATAATGGATATGCATAAAATAAATACACACTTTCCGGGGATTTGGGAAACTTAAATGTGGAATAAATTTGAAGTTAGATAAGTACACTGATTCTAGTTCCCAAGCGAACAATACAAAAATAAAATAAAATGTTGAATAAATTTGAAGTTAGATAAGTACACTGATGCTAGTTCCCAAGCGAACAATACAAAAATAAAATAAAATAACACGTAAATATGAATTTTGCATAACACGTATAAATCAAAGTAATCTAAAATTAGGTTAAACATCAAACAAATAGAGGTTTAACATAAAATTCAAATCCTACCTTGAACAATGACTTCAGAAGCAAATTTTTCTTCACGGCTAGGATAAATAAGGAAGGCAAAAATATAGGAAAATGTTGGAAAACTATTTACACATTCTAAATTAAGTTACAAGTTCAGTTAGTACGCTAAAATCAAATATTTTAGATTAAGTCGAAACAAAGCGATAGAGAGCGGGCGAAAATGTTAAATATTTTCGTGTCAACGTCAAACAATGGACAATAACGGAAATGCATAAGAAACCTGCGCAAGACGAAGTATAAATATAAAAGGCAAACGTATTAGTGAACAATTTATGAATTAAAATTAATATTACGGTAAAATAAGTTAATTTAAACCAAGGGACAAAAATGTGATTAAACGCATGAAGATACCCTTGAACAAATGCGTTCAACAGGAAAAAACAAAGAATAACAAAAAGGGCTGAATGGCTAGCGAAGTCAAAACAATTTCACAGCGGGTCGAGTGTATTCGCCTTTAGAAGTTTGAATACGTGCGACATGAACAACATCATTATGGACAATATATGTTGCAATGGAACTACCAAGTAGCCAGTGAAACGGAGGATAGCTTGGTTTTAACACGAGAATCAAATCACCAAGCTGCAAGTTAGGGCTGGATGTAATCCATTTCGAACGCGGGTGTAATGTAGGCAAATATTTTAAGTGCCAAACTTTTCAAAATTTTTAAACAAGAACTTGTACTAGATGAAAGTTCTTCTTAAATCGGTTGATATGAGTCAGAACTGGATCAGGTGTGAGACAAGTGAGACAACATAATTCGTCAATATTAGATGATCGAGCTTTAAGAGGGCAATGGTTAAGGATTGATTTAACACGTGTAACTAGTGTTGTGGATTGTGGTAAAGTAAGGATATGCGACCCAATAACTCATTTTAGACGAAGCTTTGCAACTTTGACGACACTTTCCCATAACTCATCAAAGTGAGGGCTAGAAGGAGGTTGCAAGTGGAAATTAATTCCAAGAAGTGAAGAGAATGACAAGAGAGAATGTTAACTGTCTTTGATATTCAAAACGAACAAGCGCGATCTCTTAAATTTTAATTTGGCGCCAACAAAACCGGTGCCGCGATCAGAATAAATACGAGCAGGAAGTCCGCGAAGACTAATGAAACTAGATAAACAATCAATGAATACAGAGGTAGACAAACCTTCAACAACTTCAAGATGGACACTTTTAGTTACGAAACACATAAAAACACAAAGGTAAGATTTGGAAATTGTAGATTTGCGAAGAGTTGATAATTTGAGAAATCGAAATCGATACCAGAATGAAAAAACGGAAATGACGGGACAAAATAAGAGGGGAAAAAGTTAGCGGTTTAGTCCTAAAACAACGAATACATATTTGAACACGAGAACGAGCCTCAGTGAGAAGCAAAGGAATACAATATTTTTGAGACACAAGGCTTTGTAAAAACGAAGGATCAGAAAGTGCATACATTGTGTGTTAAAAATTCACAAGAGAAGTAACTAGACGAACTCTGGGGAAAAAGATTGGGTGTTTTTAAGACATGGGCAACAAAGGAATTTGTAGGCATTTACCTACACGAATCAAACCGTTATCTAGGAAAATATTCAATTTTTGGATGATCCGATGACAGGGGCGATGAAAGAAAGTGTTTTCATTTCCTTAGCGAACGACACGAACTGAATATACCGACAAACGACAAGCAGAGCACGACGAAACGATTCGAGATGGGAATGAGAAGAAAACCAGAAAAATTATCCAAAATGTGAGCAACAACTCGTATAGCAAAGGCCCACAATGACATATGAGCGAAAACTTCCATATGTGAAGTTGAGGCTATAAGACGAACAGGCTTAAGCTGAAATGCAGTCGAGTCAGACACAACAGGACTATTAAGTAAATTTTGCGGTTAATTGAGTGAGGGTTCGAGTATCCAAGAAGGTCAACAAAATCAAGATGAAATATCAACAAGGAGAAAGAAGGGAGTACCGCGAGAAGCAAGATCAGCTGCGTTAAGTTCGGAAAGAACAAAGCGTACCAACAAGGTTCAGTAACTTCTTAAATAAAAGACACTCTGTAACAGATGCCTCTAATTTTTTCGTTATGATGCGAAGCCAATGTCGAACAATAATGAAATCAGAGCATAAATGTACGTATTCAAATTCATTGAGATTTTGAGATATCTTCAAAATCAAGTGGGTGAATTGAGACGACAAATTGACTCCAAGAAATTCTAAGCGAGGTGACGAGGGAGTTTTTAAGGGGGCGACAGGAGTTTTGGCAATAACCATACATGATGAAGAAAGATTTTGATTTTGTGATCAAATATACAAAACAGTGGTATAAAGAGATTGACATACATTGCAATAGCCAATATGTTGATAGTGAGTAAAAGGAGAGACAACCAGCAGAGGTAGGGAAATTTCTAGAAAATTATGAAAAGATTATTCAAGATTTTGACAATCATTTGTCAAATTTGAGGGAAGTGGGTCGTCCAAATTAAGTGATAGCAAGCACAATTTTGAATTATGCAATTAACATATATGACGTACAACAACCACCCGCAAGTGTCGTAAATTTGAGCGATGAACGACAAATGCAAATGTTGGTAGGTGATAACGATAAGGAAGATCAAGGGAGTGGCAATTTTAATTTAAAAAGATCAGATTGAAGTATTCACCGAGTCCTACAAACGAAATACGCGATTTCTGAAAACGACTAGGTTGAATTAATTCTTGGTGATCACTAGGGATGTCTTTTAACAATTCAGGTGCATTACTGGACCACTTTCAAGGTTCAAAACAACCACGAGCTAAAATATTAGTTACTTGTAATTTTGACAAATGAGCTTGGTCAAGAGTAGGAGCTCCAGTAATAATGATCGACAAATATATTAGTTAGTGAAATGGCCTCAGAGAGATGGAGATGGTAGCACTCATCAAGTACAAGGTGATTTAGAGTAGGCAAAGCTAAATAGGGAGACTAATCGGCACCATAGGTTACTGTTGATAGAATGAAAGTTTGAATAGGTTCAGCAAGCGAATTTCTCCACAAGATGCATTGGTACAGATGATCTTCGGAGTAAATTTAAATTGGGAAATACATTTTCCGAATATCGCACAAAAAACTATTGGGCAGTAACCAAAACAAATAATAACGTTTGAAATTAGAGGCTACAATTTGGGTCCAACATAAAGCAAGTTGTTCAACAGTTTTTTAGAAGACTAGCGAACGCTAGCGTTGGAAACTGATCTTAATTTAGAAGTAACAAAACGTATTGTAAAGATCCTTGTTGAGTTATGAAGAATTTTGGTAAGGGCTACGGTGGAAAAGTTTCATATGTCCAGGAGTCAAATATTCTTGCATAAATTGGACGTATTTCATTTTAAATACCGAGTTCTAAGCAGAACGACTTTCAAGAGCTAACAAAGAACGACAAGTGGAAGCGTAACAATCGCCTAAAAGATGCTTATACTCAGATTTAAACGGTAGCCGAACTTGGCAGCGACTTAGATTGTATGGAGTAGCCGTTGAGGCAAAACAATTTTCACAAAACTGATCCTCACTAGTCAGAAAAGGAGTAGGATAAGGGGATTATTCGTATAATCAAAACTTGTATAGTTGTTGGGATAAACCTTTTTCTTTCGAAATAATCAGCTAATACAACATAGGAGTATGACCATTTGTGGTTATGGCGGCGTAGTGTGCTGTGTTATTAGCAGGAGCAGTCCCAATAACCTCAAAGCCGAACACAGTATTTTTGACAAAGGAAAGAATAGTACGTGGTCGATATGATGCTTCGAATATAATTAAAGCTGCAATATCAGCGCCAAGGAGTGGATCGGTAGGTTCAGAAATGTCAAAAGTTGGATCTGCCAATACAAAGCCAGAAACTTCTTGCTTAACGGTAGCTTCAATGTGAAATCGTAGAAGATTACTTGCTATTTTGTCCAATATGAAGAAAGAATGTGATTCTCGAAATAATCGGTCAGATAACGGTCAGATCCGAATAAGCAGGTGCGTTTTTGTTAGTAGCGAAATTTCCGATTCCTGATATGGGCAAATTCGAACGAAAATGTTGAAAATTTATTAGCTGAGCGCAATTCTCTGAAACGAAATGAATATGGCTAGCAGTATCAATAACGGCACGAACAACAATGGGTTGATAATGGGACCATTTCAAACAAACAAGAGTTACAGGTAAAAGTACAGCTGAAGGCGAATAAGGTTTAGTATTTTCGACAAATAACGATGTATGCTGATTGCCTAATTATCTATTTTGAGGCAAAGATTCAATAGATGCCACGACAGACTAAGCAATTGATGGTTTAGAATCCCGAGACGTTATTTAAGAGAGAGGTAAACGAGAACGATTAGCAAAATGTTATGAAGAATGATGTTTCTTCAAATATACACAACAGGAATAACTGAAAGGCCAATTCGATAGGCACTTATTGCCAAGGCAATTGACGCAAAGACAAATTTATTTAACAAAGTCAAAGCGCTCAGCATGGGTTTTGTTCACAAATCCAGAACAGAAAATTAGCTTATACGAATCGATTTTGCAACAAACGCTAGTGGATGGCTTAGATAGTAGAAGTGAAACGGGTAGTCGAACTAGCCTTCTACTATGAAAATTCGAAGGGCTAGGGTTGGTATCAAGTTTAACTGTAAGTTTTGTCAAGATAGGGACAAAGGTTTCCACATATTTAGGAAGTACAGCGTGGATTTTTACACATTTTGTAACTAATTCATGACTTGGAAAGTTTGGTGTTGAAGCGATGTGGTCGGCAAAGCACAAAGCGAGGTGTTTGGTCAAACAAGACAGCACATAGGCAGCAAATAAGGCTTGGTACACATAAGCGTGTTGAACTGAGCACAACTAACTAAAATGCACATTATTGTGTCCAAAAAACATCTTATGGGATTTACTGAACGACTGTCAATATTAGGAAGGTTTAATTGTTTTTCCGCATGACACGCAGTCTCGCGCCTCTGATTGTAGTAACGATGATGAAGCAAATCTAAATCAATTTGATAACTAGTGAGTGTAAGAGGTAAATGTTCAAGTACTTGCAGAGATTGTAACGGGATAATTTAAAGTTTGTACAAAACTGTGCATTTGTTGTATTGGTAATTTAATTAAAATTAATTACGCAGTTTAATAGGTAAGTAAAATTTTAGGTACACGAACTTTTGAGGAATTCTTAATATTCGATGGGACACTTTGTATATTGTTTAGATACCGCTGGTACTTTAAAGGTGCGCTCCGCGCCGATTTTCAAGCGCAGCGATAATTCTTGTATATTGTTAGAAGGACACTTGTAGTTCTGCACGTTTCGAATTAATGTGTAAAGTGTGTTGATGTACGTTTAAATTCTATTAGTGCATTCTGTCCACTTAAATTATTTATTTAAGGTGAGTCTTCACATCTTCTAACTTAATTGCAAAGTGTAGTTTGGATTAAATGTTTCTTATCTTTTTCGTTTGTTTAATGGTCGACCTGGTAGCTTTTGTATAAGCGGCGAATGTTACGGGGGTAACCTACTATGGCACGAGTTCTTCGCGTCCTGAAGAAATAATTCTCAAACCCCATCTAGTTAGCTGTTGAGTGTGGACTCCGGCTTCAACGAGCCCCAGGATTCAAATGGCCTTGATCAGCCTTTGAGAAGTTATCCGTCGTTCTGTAAGGCTTTACCATCCGCATTCCGCCCTTTTAGCTAAGAGGTCGTCGGATCCATAGCGGTGAAGACGCTGTCAAGGTCTGATCTGTTATTTTTCTATAAAATTAAAAACAAAATAATGGGAATTGTATAGTTCATAATGTTTCTTTCAGTCAATTTCATTCTTGGAACTTTACTAGTATAAAGAATTTTTCTAATAAACTTTTTGTTCGTTGTTAAGTAATGCTATAGATTGTTGGTGTAAATTTATCAAAATGTTAATAAGTAGTTGAGACGAAATATTTAAATAGATGTTTATGAAATTTCGCGTGGTTTAGAATCTCTATAAATTTTTTGATATAAGGAACCAATTCGATCGTTTTTGTATTTGCCTGTTTAACATATGTTCGATAAAGACGTTACAAATTACTAAGTGCACGTAGAAAGTTGTAGAAGCGGAAAAACAAATTATTAGTCGTCACAAATAAACCTGTTGTCTATTGGGCAGGATAACCTTCAGAATTAGTTCTACTTTAGGGTTCACATTAATATTTTAAAGATAATTCAATAAACTTTGTTTGTAGAAAAACGTTTTA
>JAHWXV010379448.1:0-18518 GCA_024586415.1 Phrixothrix hirtus | reverse complement strand
AAAAAAACTTCACGTAAAAGCACAAAATAGGTTTGTATGTATGTAAGCATGTATGTATGTAATAATGATATGTATAAAAATTTAAAGATTTTAAAACATCAATTCCAAGCTTCTTCCATTCTTTTACGCACACTTATCTAAAAATTAAATTTTTCTAACTCTAGGATGTCCGAAATTATGCCTTTTAAATGAAATTAATCATAAACACCCATTTTTAAAAATCGTTTATTAGTTAGTTAGTTAGTTTAAAACAATAAAAGTGCGCGTACTAGCGAGCGAATTTAAATGGAAAAGGCGATTACTAATGGGCGCCCCGCACCCCCCTCCATTTTACATAAGTACTTTGCAGCTTTTGAATGTTCAATTGTCATCACTTATAATGCATCATGTAGTCCGCTGGCACGGCACGCTATTTTATTATTCTTCTTCTTACTCTTACACTTACTCTTACGCTTACTCTTACACTTACCTCACTTCTCTCTTTCTAACTTTAACTTTTCATACATGATCGCGCGCCATTTTGTTCTTACTTCATATTTTAAATAAATGGCGGCGCGCCATTTTATTCTTACTATTAACAAGACACGCCTCTTTATTACTTACTTACTAGCAGCTGCCATTTGGATTCATTTATATTTTTAATACATAACGGCGCGCCATTTTGTTCTTACTTCATATTTAAATACATGTCGGCGCGGCATTTTGTTCTTACTAACAAGGCGCGCCTCTTTATTACTTACTGATGGCCATCTTTCATTCAGGGACGCCCTTTTACTTACTTACTATATTTCATTCTTCTCGCCCTATTGATCAACCCACTCTTCGAGCTCACTCTAATCAACTCGCGGAAAAACTACTTCTTTACAGACACGCCCACATGACAACTTGCACACTTGGACACGCCCATTTACCTACTCGTATTCCATCCTTTTTGCATTTGCCGTAAACACACTCATGCATCTCACGACGACGTGTTTTGCTAGCAGCGATGCTTGCTCTAAAATCCCGCGTAATTTAAATAAACTAACAATAAGATACTTTTGGAGAAGGGTGTCCAACAAATATCATTACAGTTATACTTAATATGGTTAAAAACTAAATATTAGGTAGTTTAACAGAATAATACTCCCTAATGTAGTTGGAGAACTATCAAGAAGGCTGAACTGGCATTACAGATTTTAAATAAGTCAGTAGGTAGGTAAAAGTAAATCAATAACGTTTATGTAATGCATTCAAATAAATACAAAACAAGTATTCATCTTATTGTTTTATTTTAAGTTGTATGACGCAATAAAGAGGTCATACATGCGACAAACAACAATCCTAACCTTCTCAAGATTTTAATTACTGGTCATGGGATGCGAGTATGTGGTTGTAACTCAGAAACTAGAGTTCATTTTTTACAATGAAAATAACTGTCATCACCATGGCCAAAAGGACAATTCAAATGCGCAGGAAAATTACAGAAATGTTGCCTGTGTTTTTAATTCACGTGGGATTGTGCATCATAAATATGCATCATTACACCAAGCCAAGCAGTTAACAAAAAATACTGTTTAAAGCTTATGCGCCACTTCCGCAATGATGCGTGACGAAGAAGACCAGATTTGCGGGAAACCAAAAATTGGCACCTTCATCACTAGAATGCCTCCACTCATTTTATTCATATAATACAAACTATCTCGGCGAAAATCAGCACTGCAAAACTACGTTATTCACCCTACTCTCTTGACACCGCTCCTGCTGATTTTTGCCTATTTTCAAAATGGAAAATGCCATTGAATGGGACGCGATTTAAGTCTAGCGGAGACATGAAGCAAGAAACAACTACTTAGCCGAACAAAAGGAAGACTCTGGGAAATGCTTCTAAACAAGTGAGGTGGCCGTAAGAAGAAGTGCGTACAATCTAAAGGGGACCAGTATGGTCAAAAGGTTTGAGAGTAGGCAAAAAATTTAACATTTTTGAATTTTAAAACATTATCCTAGCCGAGTGCAACAACTTTTCCTAGTGTCAAAGTTTCGTACCATAACTGGTTTTCGTAATGTAACCATATGAAGAAAGCTCATTTTAGGATATAGAAATTTGATATCGCAGTAATTATAATCCCTTCAAATCAATATTCATCATTTAATAACAAATGATTTCGGGGTGGATTGACAATCACCTGGACTTAACCACTGAGGCATACACATGTACAGATAATTTCTACTAAATTTATACAGCAGAGAATTCTAATATCCGCGTCACAAAATCTTGTCAATGGCATTTGTGACTACTACCCAAAAATGTATACCTCAGTTAGGTGGAAATTTGTAGGCCGGTATTTTAATCAGATGCCGTAAACCTCGACACACAATTCAGAAAAATTGCACTTTAACACAATATTATACAAACATAGTTTCATATTCTTGATATTATTATAGTGCTGAATAAATTTTATTCAGTAACCTAGGTCAATTTACATACTGTTCAGAATTGAAAGATCTGAAAGTTTTCCTAGTTCCATTTTAAAATAATTTACCACGTACTGCGCACTAGATTGCAAAGTATCCGATTATCGCAAGGTTAAAATGTATTAACGATGTGGAATTCTCTACTCGTTGTATTCCGGAAACGAATTCTAACATGAAATTTTAACATTAAGAAAAGTTATTTTACTCAGCAAACAGTTCAACACAATGTCCCAAAATTGAAAAAATATTCAATTTTGATTTACTTCCGCCGCTTTTGGCCAAACTTCCTATGAACCCTATTTTTTTTTTAATTTTCTTGGTCATCTTGTTTTGCTTTTGTTGATTAGCACATTAGCACGTTGATCGTCTCGTTCTCAAACTGCTGTTATTGGCTTAAGAGAGCCACTATAACAAGAACGTTATTGGTGCATAACGGTACTAGAACTGTTATAAAACGAAGTAAAGGTTCATATCAAATTAACGTAATTGGTTGGTAGTTGTTAGAGCAAAATATAGTGAACGACACGCGATCCTTAAGCGACTTGTACAATTGGCAAAAATCGACCGTTCGTGTTTTATTTTTCTAACTTTTTTTGATCTATTGTAACGGCGTTATCGATCTTGATCCGTAATATACTATAGTATGTGAGTGTGACAATTAGTACCAAAAATGTTTCAAAATTAGTTCACTCAAACTTTTCGTTCTCTTTAAGTTCAGCATGGTTTCTTCTAACTAGTTAAGACGGTCTTAATATTTACAAAATTAAAACAAATATTATATAATTACCTGTCGAAATGAACTCATTACGAAGTCCATTTGAATTGCATAATGACCTTACTTTTAACACGGATTATATTATTTTAAGAAGCAAGTAACATTAAAAATTAATGTTACTAAATTAAATTAAGTAGAAAATTGACAAAACATTCATATTCAAATGTCAAAGCAGTAGTGTTGCCAAGAAAAATTTCCTAACTTATATTGGACTTTAACAAAATGCCTTTTTTCCTTAATCTTAGGCAAATAGATAAAAAAGTGTAAAAAACTCCGTTTTATAAAACGTTTTATCATGCTTCTTCTTTAGAAAAATTACCTCTACGGGACTCGTTTTGTAAACTTGAACTCGTGTGATAAAAACATGTCTTATGGAGCTTGGTATATTATTATAATCTCATTTTTAGTCATAAAATGCATAGCTCAATCATAAATACGTGCAATTAAAGTTTAGTTTAAAAACGACTGATCCAGTATTATCTATATTGACAATCTTTCTGTTTTAAGTCAAAATGTACCATTTGCAATCATAAATTTCTAAATAAAGTCCAAGATTTACTTAAAATTTATGGTACATGTTCTATGCGTTTGAGTGACGTTTAATTCAAGTATAAAGATCTAAAAAACTGATATAGTTGTGCATAAATCAATAAGATATATCCGCTCCAAAAGCAAAACGATTAGTTGTATCCCTTACATTACCGACAACTAAAACGAACTCCTACCTTTCATGAAAACTATGATAAGCAATTTATTGGGAGATTTATCTTAAGTTTATATGTAACCCGCAGGTTAATAAGTTTCTAAGTATACTATTAAATGTAGTGCGGGCTCTATTGGGAGATATTATGAACACTGACGGCTGTACAAGTAACAACACGGTAGTATATTATTTGATGGAATAGAGTAATTTTACATATTAACTAATACATCTTGCAGTCATTTTCTCTTGCATATTTAATTAGCTCTTTGCTGCGGTTTAAACTATCTGATATTAGTAATCTTATGCGTATAGCTCAATACCATCACAAATAACTTCTTTTTAATATAGTTAATAAAGATAAATAAGGTAAAAGTGCCTATCAACGACCTACTAAAAATCACCACCTAACACCAACCTAGCAATCGCCAGCTAGAAAATCATGCTTATTAAAGCTTTTACTGAATAGCTATTCAAATTTGCATTGAATCACAGTTAGTTACTGTACATATTCGATGGTAAAAATGTTTGGTGATAGCTTTAAGAGTCAGCACAATAAGGTCTAGGAATATTATTTTGTTGTGTGTATGTGTGGATATAAGCTTGTGTTATTTATGAAGTAGTGTAAATTATTAATGTTGGTAAGTAAACTGTTTAACCTAATTTATAGGAATACTTTTAAAATAATAGCAATTACACCTTTGTTTTGCGATATAAGTTTACCTTATATTAGTCATAATATTATTTATACGTTATATAGTGTGTAATACTATTATTAAATGACAAAAATATAAAAAACTAGATGGGTCGTTAATAGGCAGTGATATTTTCGATATTTTTCCTGTGTTCAATTAACGACCCAATAGATCGGTATTAGGATTTCAAATGGTAATTTTTGTTAAGTGTTTTTTTAAATATAAATGCAGTTTATTTTATTAATTAACTTTTATAGTTTATGTAAACCTATATAAAATATGCTCACTAATTTCCGACTTATCTTATCGTTCATAATAGAGGCTATTTATTTATTTAAAATCTATGTATTTGTCAAGTGATTATCAAAATGATTGATTTTGAAAACAGTCACAAAATGTATGTAAACAGTAGAACTTAACAAAAATTGATTGTTAATGATTTTTGTAGCTTTAAGGATGTGGTAAGTTCATTGTAGCTATTTAATTTATGCTATTTGAAAGGGAGTTAATAGGATTTTAGCCGGAAACGACTTTTCTTATTAACAACCTGTCAAAATCGGTAATAAGTAGCAACATTTGCAGCGTGCGCTAATTGACGACCCATTACGTATTTCAGTTGCTTGATTGTTTTATATTCTATTTATTGCATCAAAACGGCAGGCTATGCATATTTAGTTCTGATTGAGTGCTGAAACTAAACTTCAGTATTTCTGAACTTGATTTTTGTACCCTATTATCGTAGCTATCCGTTAAAAACCATTTTTCTAAATTTCTTTCCTACTTGAGCACTACTTATAAGAGTTTTGCTGAGGTTTGTCATTTCCTTTAATGAAGTTTATTCGTTAATTAAAATGTTACACCTAGATCCTTTTCTATTTTTAGAGATATGGTAACAAGCAATACTAAGAAGCGTTATCAGTGTACCAAAGAAACATTAAGTGAGGTGCTAAATGCACCTTTGCAAGAAAATAAATCCGTGCTTGTCAATAAATGTCCTCCAATTAAAATGTCAACTACTTTCAAAAATGCTTTTTACTTTCCAAAAAAAATTGATAAGAGCACTAAAAAGAGAGTCACTAGAAAAGTTACACCAGTGGTTGCAATAGCTGATGATTTTATTGAGTATCAGCGACGAATTAATTTGGAAAAAGAACAAAATAGCAGAAAAAGAATCAGAAAATATCTAAAAAAGCAGAAGAGGCAAAAGATAAATCAACTATCACAAAAGATAGTGAAAAAAATGACAAAGCTAAGTTTTTAAGAAAAAGAGAAATTGACAGACAAGAAAGAAAATGTTGAAGCTACAAAGGAAAAGAAAGAGAATAATGAACAAAGCATTGACTTAACAACAACAAAAAGCACCAGAAACTGTTCCAAAGCAGTATGCAGTACCATTGTTAACCAAAACAATAAGTATCAAAAAGATGAATATGTTATTTTTGCATACGATAACAAATATTTTCCTGGAGTTATTTTGGAATTTCAACCTGATAAAATTAAAATAAGGGGAATGGTAAAGACCGGAAGTCGTTGCAAATGGCCAGATCAAAATGATGTGCTTTGGCATAATCTTGAAGATGTTGTATCATTTATTAGACGTATAAAACTAGTTAATAAAACGGAACTTTACCTTGTTCCTTAAATTGAACAGTTTTGTTAATTTTTATGGTTCCAGTTATACAGAGCATGTTTAAAATGCTTGGGCAACCTAACAGTATATTCTGAACAGAGAATGAAAAAATGTTAGGTAAAGTTTCACATTTTCGAGTTACACGGTGTTAAAATTACAAAAAAAGTTAGATATTTTCCATAATTTTCCCAAAGGGTTGTTGGAAGGTTTTTAAATTTGGCACTGAGTTTAGCACAGTCGAGCTGCTTTATCCCTTGATTTTTTTATCTATATAGGAGTTTTTGAAAATTTGAACTAAGAATCACATTTTATAATCATTAATGGGTAAAAAAGGTAGGCTTACTTCGAGTCTTTAGTGTATGACGTTTTGGAAAACAGTACACTTCTGTACAAAAAAGTGTAGGTTCAACATTTCAAAAATGATTGAAAGGCGTGTTATTGAACCTACGAAACTGTAATTGCTATTCAAACAAATAAACAATTTTCATAAGTAATGTTTCTATAATGGACAGTTTAAGAGATACGATGCTGGAACTTTTACTAAGGAAGACGTGGGAAGCTTAGAGTTAGCGTATATTTCAAAGTATTCATATTAGAAAGTTCGTTTGTGGTTTTTTGCTTTTCTTAAAAGTAGTATGCCCTATTTCTATAGTTTTTGAAATTTTGAACCCACACCTTTTTCCCTTCACGAAAATGATATAAAATATCGACTCTGAGAAAGTATATCTTTTCTCATATTATTGATTATGCAATTTGATTGTTAGCACAAATCTGCAAAATTATACACTTAGACAAAAAATCAACATAAACTTCCCATATCTATGTTAGTCTTTCAAATACTTTGAATTTGTAAAGCATCAATGAAAAACGTCTGTCGAGCAAAACCGTCTACCAAATTTTAAAATTTTCTAATAACCCTTTGGAAAGATATTGAAAAAAATTAGTTTCTCTTTGTAACTTTCATACCTTGTAACTCAAAACAAGAAACTTTTTAGTCAAACCTTTTCGATGAATAGTCATCATTTGTTCCCCAGAATATGCTGTTAAAATTTTGCCAAACATTTCAGAAGCACCTTGCATTATAAAGAATTTGTTTACATTTTTGTTAGTAATTATATTTTAAGTTTACATAAACAATACTTTTAAATTAAACAGTATTATATCAGAACAAAGCTGTAGTTTCTATTTTTCGTCCATTCTTCTACTCTTGTTCTTTATCTTTGCTGACTGACAGTTATAATGTACTTAGCAATTTTAAGATTAGAGTCGGTAATAGTTGAGCAAAAGTTGTTATTAGGTGCCGAACTTAAAATTTAGGCCGGTATTAGGAAATTATGCAATTTGTACTTTAAGAATTTAATTAAAAATATGCATTATATTTTCAAATTGATTAATTCTGAATTTCCAAATATAATGGTTTTTGAAGCAAAATTTATTTTCTTGTCATTTAAAGATACAAATTTAGCTTATTATATGAAAAAGTAAATGAAACGTGCTTATGTAGGTCGTTATTAGGTACGTTTATCTTACTCAACGCCTCTCATTCAAGCACAAAAGAATTCATTTCGACGAAAATTTGTTCTTTATAATAGTGCATTATTTTATACTAATCTGTCATTACAAAGGCTTACGCATTATAAAAAAATGGTAGTCGATAAAATTGTTTTAAAACTGGTTTTAGATTATCTCACTTATGAATAAACTATACTTTATAATAAAATATTCATATTAATAATCTATAATTTTAATACTTCTATATAAAAATGTATGTACTACTAAACAATGTCGTTCGTTTAACATGATTTCATGTCGGTATCTACCATATTGCCTGGCATGATATAAAACTAAAAAAGATAAACTGATATCAAACTTATAAATGGTTCCGGCTAGCATATGACCTCGCCTTGATTCGTCTCCAGTTCAATAATAGACATATCTCAATAACATGTTTAGTGTTTCATCTTTGTATAATGTAAAACTTAAACTGGTGTTTTCTGCAGTGATTCGCTGTTCTAGCAATAACAACAAATAAATAGCGTGTTTCCTAGAAGTCTTCGAATCAGGCTTGACCATGAAATAAAGGTAACATTTTGTATCTTGAATCGCGCAAGACAGCTCTTCATACACATTCAAACGAAATAGAGGAACTCATGAATCGAACGATGGGAAAACACTTGCCAAATGTTGTTTTAGACTATCAAAGAATTTTTTAATTACTTCCCTCTTTTTCTATATTTAAGTTCAGTGTAAACCTATATATGGGTTCGTTTCTAGTACAACCCCCCCTAAAGGGAGTATAAGGTGCCATCCCTTTAATGTGTAAGGAGTGGTGCGCTAGAATCCTCGCTATTATGTTTTTCCTTACTTTGGACACTCTTACTATGAGGTCCTCTGCCTTTAGTTGTTCACTGATATCATTGTGTGTTATATAGTACGGTGCACTTGAGGCGAGCCTAAGAAGCCAGTTCTGTTATTGCTCCTTTTGCTCTTTATTGCCAAAATCTCTTCTCCGCATGTTCGGCGGGTATGATTACGGTCTTAATCATTTTTAGCTTTGTGTCAGCTTTTAGATTACTTTTTGGGCCTATTATTCAATCAATTTTTAAAGCAGTGCTCCTTGCAATACTAGCCATTATCTTTATGCGTAATTTCAGACTAATGTTGTAATCGAATGGTATTTCTGCGTACGTTTCCGCTTTTCTGATTTTATGTGTACCGATTGTTTTTGTTTTTCTACCTTTGTTTGTAAATTTGTTTATTGCGGTCTTTTTGTCGTTTAGAGCTATCTTTCAATTTTTACAGTACTTTTGCAGCGTCTTTCCTACTATCGCCAGTTGGTATCTAGCCGCTGGGTGTTGTGAATGGCAGGAGAGGATGGCCGTATAGTCCGCGAATTAAAAAACACCTTATATCTTTCATTTCATCGTACTTCGGAATGTCGTTGATGAAAATATTAAACAGGATTTGAGATGTAGGTGATCCCTGTGGGAGCCGCCCTTCTGCTGTTTTAGTTGATGAAATCGCTGTCCCACTCTTACATAAAACACTCTTCGAGTTATGAAGGAGCCTACAAATTTGAAGGTGTTGGCTGATATTTTGATGCCTGCCATCTTCAGTAAAATTCCATCCTTCCATGTTCCATCGTAGGCCTTTTCTTATCGTATAATCCTACAAATGGTACTTTCATGTTAGCACTGGCTTTGATTACTTTGTGGGTCATGTTTACTGCCTGCTGTATTGCTGCCAACTTTTACCTGAAGCCGAACTGATTATCTGAAATTAGGCCCTTCTTTTCTATGTACTGTTGTAGTGCTTTGTTAGGGAAGCAATCTGTGCTTTTAGTCATCCCATTTAATAGACTTGTCGGCCTTCTATTTCCTGGAATGACCCGGTTTTTTGTCCTTTTTGCCCATTATTGCGTGTTTCTATGACTCTAGGTAATGGCCTGTCTTAAATATGGTGTTTATTATATTAAGAATTTCCTGGAGTGCTACATCACGCAATATTTTTAGGGCTCTGTTTAGTATACGATCTGTTCCCGGGGTTCTTTTTGTCTTCATTATTTTAATTTTTTTTCAGGTCTTCTACAGAGACTTTTAGCGAGCTTTTTATTTTAATGTGTCGAATTTGTTTAGCCACTTCCTTGCCTAGCCTTTCTGTATCCTTTGATGAGAATTTTGTTTGGTTTTTAAATTGTTCCTTCAGGGGTAGGCTAATTGCTTCGACTTTCTCTGCGCCTATAAATGTAGCCTTCCCTTGTGGGGGTGTTCGGATCTTGTTCTTTTTGCATTTTTTAAGGTATCCCCGAGTGTTTTGGTGGCGTTTTTGCTCCATTTCTTCCTGAAATCTGTCCCAGCTGTCTTTCTTCCTGGCCGCTATTAGGGTATATACTTCTCTTTTTTTGGTTTTAAGAAGGTTTCTGTCCGTTGTATTTCTGTATTTAGCCCATCGTGTCTTTACATCGTTCTTTTCTTTTATTATGTCCTTTTCTTGCCTGATTAATCCTATTAGTTTATCTGTGTTATTGGGATTTATTTTTGGCTATTTTTTATCTCTTCTCATATTGTTGTTGTTATCCTTTCTACAGCTTTATCGATTTGAATTTTATTTTCCACATGAAATGCAAATTTGAATTAGCTTGTCTTTATTCGTTTTGTCCTACTTTTTTGATGGGTGTTTCCGTCCAGTTCGATTATTACTGGGAAATGGCCTGATTTGAGTGCCTGATTTGTTTCCGCCTTTGCTTTCCATTTGAGTTGGTGTTGTAATCCAAAATCAATTATCACCCCTCTTTTCCCTGTCGGAATTGATGTAGCATCGTTTGGTGGCTCTACGATTGCTTCTGATTTTCCATCCATGAATTTTATAGGATTTTGCCATTGATGTTATTGCTTTTGCAGTCGCATATTTCGTTCTTTGCGTTTAGATCCCCCGGCATGAATGATAGACCGAATCTTGTTAATTTGTTAAATCGTCTTCAGTCAGTTTATTGTTCGGCGGGTTGTGCACCGCTATTAGATTGATTACCTTTCTGTCTATTTGTATCATCAATCCAGTTGCTTCTTGTTTTGACCTTTCTTTGTTTATTATTGCTGTGAAGGCTTTAGTACGCATCGATTTGTGCACCGCTATGGCAACCCCCCCTCTTCTGCCATCCGTCTCGGTTCTTGTTAGGTTGTACCCTTTTAGCCATAGTTTGTAGCCTTTCTTTAGGTGGGTTTCTGTTAAAAATGCTATTGAAATTTCGTTTTGTTGAAGCAATTCTTCAAGTTCATTCCTTTGATTATTTACTCCATTCGCATTCTAAATCACGAATTTGTTGGTGTTTTTATTCATTGTGTGAGTGTGCCTCTAATTATTCAATTAATCAACGTCTTGATCATTTTATTTGCAGCGCTTTCTATCGCCGCTATTATTATTGGTGAAAGTTATTCATTGGCTTTCGACGAGTCTGTTAGTTTGAACATTGTTCTCTCCACATATGATATACCAGAGTTTGTCCCTGCTTGATTTAGTTTCCTTTCCAATTCTTGCATCTTTCTTCGTTTCATGCACTCAGCATTATGAGTGAATTGTTTGTAATTTGCGCGGTGTTGTCCTGCAGTTGCAACATTTGGTGACGGAGTTCCGTTTCACATCGAATTTATATGTTGGATACCCTTTAACGTATCTGAGGCATCTTTACGGTGCCGAACACCTGTATGGGATGTGCCCGCACAGTTTACATCTATAACACTGCGTTACTCTAGAGGGACGTCTTCTGGCTTCCATCGTTAACATTAATTGTAAAATTTCTTTTAGATTAAAGATTTCCTTACCATTTGCTGTTTTTGGACAGTTTACCACCATCAGGGAAAATTTTCGTGAACTATTTCCTAGTCGTTTCGCTGTATTGACTTTATGACCACTATCTTGTAATTCGTCTTTCCCTTCGTCTTCTGTGATAATCCCTGGGATACCTTTAATTACCGCACTCAACTCCTCGTATGGTAACTGTTAGGTGTGGCATTGTTCTTCCGTTTCTTCCATAAGCTTACGGGGCATTCTGAACTCTTTCGGGGTCTCGGTAAATAACTTTATTCCTTCGAGAATGTTTATAGCTTTAGAAATAGAAAAGTTGTTCATACCTGTCGCTCCCTTTACTCAAACATGTGCTTCTTTGTTGCGCATTACTATGATCAATGTTTGGTTCTTGTGTGGTTGATGGTTTGATAGCCTTTCTCGGTGGAATTACCATTGGTGTCTGATCTTCCGTTTTCTCCTCTGAGCTTTATGGCCATTCTGTGGTTTGCGCGTTTATAGTTATCTCTACTTGCATTGTTTGTAGGATGTGCAGTCATCATCTTCTACCCTGCTTCCTTCCACTTTCCTTCTTTTGGCGTGTCTGCCATGGAAGTGATCTTCATTTTCTTTCAAGCTTTTCAGTTTGACTAGCTATTTTGTTAGACTTCTGATATCTTTATTTGCCTTTCTCATCAATGCTCTGACTAAAACGAAGAACAAATGCCGGTGATGCCCAAGTAATACGTCAATAACCAAGAATGCTATCCAAACGAGAGGAAGCTGAACAGATAATTAAGGACATGGTCCATGAAGGGATAATAGAGCCATTTAGCAGCCTTAGACAACGCCAGTTGTACTGGTTAAGAAGAAAGATGGTAGCACTAGATTCTCTGTGGACTACCGTCTTTTAAACAATATAACCAGTAGGACAGCTATCCTCTACGCAGAACTGAGGACACTTTATACACGCTCTCCGACTTCAAACGGTTTTCGACTGAAAAGTATATATTAGCAAGTCGGTATGGAGAATAACCACCGGGAAAAGACAGCATTTCCGATTCGATCTGGTCTATGGTAGTTCACCGTGATGCCGTTTGAGTTGTGCGATGTACCATGACGTTATAAATGCTAATGGAATTGATCATGAGGAAATTGTCTTGGCATACATGTCTAGTATACTTAGCGATGTCATAGTTATTGGAAATACCTTCGATGAACACCTTAAAAATCTCGAAGGGGCGTTTCAAAGGCTACGAAATGCACAGCTACAACTTTGTCCGATAAAGTACAATTTATTTTAAAACAAGGTGAAATACTTGGGTCATGTGGTTTCTAAAATTGTGTGGCAGTTGATCCAGAGAAAATTTCTTCCATATGAGAAGGGCCCTACCAAAAGATAAATATGAATTACGAAGATTCTTAGGGCAATGTATTTACTATCGTCTATTTTTACGTGGACTTGTAGACATTGCAAACCACTTACAAATCTTACTGAAGAAGAGTAACCATATTTATGGAGCAATAACTACCACGAGTCATTTGAAATACTTCAACGAACATTGGCAACCAATATTCAGTTACTCTATAGTAGAGGGAAGATTTGTCTTGGATACCGATGATAGCCACGTCGGCATCGGTGCAGTGTTATCGCAAATCCAAGACGGAGAGAGCAAGTAATTGGTATTTTAGCAAAGTGTTATCCAAACCTTAGAAGAATTATTGCATTATGTGCAAAGAATTGTTAGCGGTGATAAGCGCTGTTAAATACTTCTACAAATACCTTTATGGATTAAATTTCTTATTGAGAACTGAATACCCGGAGTTGAAATGGTTCGTAGGGTTTACCAATCCAGAAGACAAAATAGCGCGATGGATTGAACGGCTGTAGGTGTATGACCATGAAGTTGAGTATCGTGCCGGAAAAAATCATAGAAATTCTGACGCATTATCAAGACAGCCTTTCACAAGGGATTGCAAACGTTGCACTTGGTTGTAGTCAAAGGTAGATGCACTTCTTGTCTACCGCAGTCCTGTATGTAGCGATGACTGGAAACCAGATAATGTCAAATAAGGTCAAGGAAACGACTCGACCCGAAGGTGCTATTAAAATCAAAGAATATAGGTCGAACAACAAATAAGGAGAAGGTCATCTCATTTAATCCCATTGTTAAAGCACACTTGTCCCAATGCGACTTCATGCAGGTTCAGGGCGACCATTTAAAAAGAGCCCTGGAAAATGATGATGGAAATAAAAATCGAATGCAAGGATGGTTCCTAAAAACCGAGTCGTGGAAATTCTGCGTCAACTGGTAATGGTAAATCTGGAGAACACATCGGTGTAAAAGTTTGTGAAAGTTTTTATTAGATTAACTGCAAAATGATGTTAAGGGGTGATGCCGAAAATAGGTATTATGCGCCTTTGAGAATGGTCCTTTTGTAAATCAGAAGCACCGATGCGGTAATATAATGTAGGTAGCCCATTTGAGAGAACAGCCATCGATATAGTTGGTCTATTTCCAGAAACCAAAGCAAGAAACAAATACATCTTCGTTGTATTGGACATTTTGGTTAATAGACCGAAGCATACACTCCACCTACTCAGGAGAGAGATCTAGTGCCGAAACCTTGGTAAAATAGTTGTTTAGCCGTTTTAGGATTCCTTTGGAATTACATTCAGTCCAAGGGATACATTTTTAGTCAGCCTTATCCCAAAGACTTTGCCGGCTATTGAATTTACGAAAAACCAGAACAATTAATCCTCATATACAGCCAGATGTAGTGGTAGAAGGCATGTATCGAACAATGGGAAAATATTAGTCAAAAGTTGTCTCATGCGATTAAAACGTTACGACCAGTACTTATTACTTACATGTATTCTTTATGGCATATCGATAAACTGTAAACGAAACGACAGTAGAGACCCAAACTAGTGTTCTTTGGGCTAGAAATTAGATTTATATGTAATTTAGAGTTTGGTAGCTATCCTGTGGATAAGTAACATGCTGGAAATGCATATGCTAAAGGTCTTTGAAAGAAACTAAACTTAATTCACGAAAGAGTTCGCAACAAGATTCAGATTGCCATGGATCGAATGAAATACTACTATGAGGTAAGTTCCAAAATAGGACGATTTCAAGCCGATTGCCTGGTTTGGTTATAGCAGCCTCAGCAACGACTAGGCCAATCCCCCAAGTTGCAAAGATCTTGGAAAAACCCGTATAGAGTGATAAAGTGGATCCACCATGTAATCTACTGAATTATGAAATTCCCAGAGGAAAGCCCAAAGTAGTTCACATGAATCGGTTAGCCTCATACACTGGAACGAATGCAGAACCGGTACAGCAAAAATGCGAACAAAGGGCAAACGATGTTGAATTAGAAGAATTAGGAGTCAAAAACAACCAACAATCAACTACCGAATTTGTGTCAACGTATTCAGGACAACATAAACCTAGACTTAGATTTACCATTCAAGAATACAGAAATCTGTTTGACGTACAAGAGGAGTACCCCCTTGCTCATTTAGTCGATAGAGACGTCCGAATGTCCCGTATCATCGCAACTGTATTTTAAGACAGGTATGCTGGCATAGAAAAATACAGCAGCAGGAGCCAGAAATTGGCGAGGCATATCACTTCCTACTCCATCATCGCCAACGTATGAAAATTATTTAATACCTTGTGACGGAAGCATTATCCCATCAAAAGCTACGTTTTGAAGACTTTGGAAAGACATGATGGTATCTAAGAAAACAAATTTGTGCCGGTGCTAGTAAAAAGTTAGCCCTAACAAAGCTTGGCTGCGTCCTAGACCAGCTTAATTGGAGCGTGGTACGTAACAAGTTGGAAGTAGTATTTCGAGACAATGGTGTTAAGATCCTGGTGTGTAGTTTGAATCCAAAAGGAACACCACCAAACAGGAAATCTGTGGATTGTCACTTTTTCAAAGGGTGGTGCTGCAAATATGGATCGCAGTGCAGATTTCGACATTCGTAAACAAAGATACAATCATCGCAACTGCAAAGTCCAAGATCACTGTTACGGGACGTAACAGTCTTACTTAATAAACCTGAAAATGTTTGCGCATACGTCGGTCATTGTTAAAATAAATTTCCACAATAAATATCTTTTGTTTTTGTATGAACATTGTAATAATCAGTGACAACTAATAAAAATTACATTTATTGGTATTTGTTTTGACGTTTTAATTTTAATATGTGTGTGAAATAAAAAAAGACCTACCTTGTCAAAGTTATGGCAAGAGTTGATTACATGACTTAGGACAAACGTTATATTTCATATGGGTATTTCTCTATAAACTGGGCGACATTGACAGGAAAATTGTGCTGGAAAATTCTTCACACTTATTTCAACAAATGTAATCTATAAAATAGATATCTTTTTGATGGGTAATAAGCAAGAGAGGTCCTGAAGGTGTATCTATTATTTTAAGAAATATTTTACAGTTTGAAAAAAAGCGACAGAGAAGGCTATCGGATATATCAGGGGACTGTGAAATACACATAAAAACCATTTTAACTATGAAATTAAATCTTTATTTTTAACATTTTGTATGTAGAAACATTGTAGTTAAGTGATACAATGATAAAAAAATTAATAGTCTTTACTTCAATTATCCTATTTTTAGTTACAAAATCTCATACTAAACGTTGCTACTTCATTAATAAGAACTGTATCAGTAAAAATTAAACATATAGTCAGTTTCAAAAACATAAATACTATCTCCTATAATTATAAAAGTTTAAACAACATACAATAAGATATAATAAGGTACATATTAAAAAAAATTCTAAAGAATATGGTATATGAATTAATGAAACTTATCATTTTCAAAAACATCTACAGTTGAACCAAATATGTAGAATACTTTTATTTCCTTTCATTACTAGGTTTGGGTTAGATAATTTCTATATTACTTGGTCGATTGTTACGTCTGATACATCTTCTAGAATATCGAATCTAAATGTTTGCCCTTTGTCATTATAAAGTTTCAGGATGTCACGCAGATTTCGCCATGGTCTTCGTCTATTTCTTTAATAACGCTAACATATCTATATTCCACATGTTTGGTTAAGAATTTAACGGGGATGTAATTACCATTCCGCTGAAGTAAATTTCGATCCAGCTTCGATCCCTGGTTCTGATTCAGGGTAAATATCTTCCAAATTTAATATAGTCTTGACTTTGTAATCAATTGTACCGATATTGAAGTATTGGCAATGATTGTTCATACAGCAGCAGCTTATATGTTTCATCATTAATACGACATAACCTGATTGCAAACCTAAAGTAGTACCACAGAAGTTTCCAATCACTTAGTGAATTTTGAGTGTTCCTGTAAATGATTTTGTTTTAGCTGCTTTTTTTCGTTTTTAACACTCATTTCTTCTACATATTTATCTTGAACTACAGTTAGGGTTATTGATGGGCATTTATATCTAATAGTATTGCTTGACCGTATTTAGTTCAATAATTTTCTGAAAAATCCACATGAATTAGTGTCTCTTCGGTAGTTAGGCTACTTTTCAATTTACTTATGGTACTAAAATGGTTGACGATGTTTCTTTCGTGACCCAAAAATATCTCAAGATTTTTATGAAGTTTTTTAATGAGGCGGCGTGGTCGTACAGTAAAAGACTTCTTAATATATTTGGTTACTCGGCGAGTCTTTTTGGATTTAGGGTCTGTAAATTCTTGTTTTTCAACTATCCATTTTTTGTAGGCGATTGGTCGTCTATTGTTGAATTCTTTGTATATAGGAGTCTTGTTTACACACTTCTGACATTTTCTAGACAAGCACTGTTAATTATAACGGTTACAACAGCAACTCTTGATGGCTATAATAGCTCAAGATTTTGGCACCATGCATAGCTGATAGTTTTATGTCAATTTTTGCATGAGTAATGCACAATTACAAAGCGGACGGAGTCTGCAAAAGGTTGGATAGCTTAGCTTAAAACTGCTTTAATGTTTGTATTTCTTGTATAGGCCGATTAACGAATCAAGCATGTATCGTTTTTGTCTTTTCAACTTCTTTCTAGTTATAAATTTATTTTTTCCTGCTCCCAGTCTACTGTTAGAATCATCTTCGTAGAATTTCACAACTGCAGCAATACCCTCATCAGACAATTTGGTTTTTCTATACGTACCACAAGTTACTTTTGCTTTATTCGCCCTTTTATAGGTTATCATCCCTTTCTCTTATTCGCCATAACCTACATTTATCGATCACTTCGGCCACAAGTCATTCTTCTTTTATAGTTTTCATTTGAAAAAAAATTATTTTGTAATTGCTCTTTTAAGACTTCGCTAATCTTTGCAAATCTTTTCACAATTCTGAAGTAACTAGCATTTGCAGTCTCATTTTTAGATTTTTCATTTTCCTCCTTTTCTAAGCTTGATGGGTGTTTTTTATAGCTCGCAAGTTTTTTCTGCAGTTCATCAAGCCCGTGCTTCTTTTGCATTGCTTGACGTCTTAACTTTCTAGCCTTATCGTTTTTATTTTACATCTTTCAGGAAAAATAGCAAGAGGGGGTTGAATATTAGATGCAATAGAATCAGGTGTATGTTCTCTCATAAACGAGTTAGTTATGTCTCTCGGTGTTTTTCTCTTATTGCGGTGATTGCGGCAATATTCTTTCCATTTTGTCTTTGCTTCTCAGTGTTCTCGTGGAGCCATTTCCTTAGCAAGCTTTCTAGTACACCTTTCTCACTTTTCTTCAAATACTTTAAGCGTTCATTCTTTATCATTTCTTCCCTTTTCTACGGTTTATTTCTGTTCTGTTCATATGTCTTTCCCTCGGCTTCTCTTTTTCTTTGTAAAATCCCTTCCTTAGATAGCTCATTCTTTCTCGGAGCTATGTTCAAAAAATGTTACACACCTAAAACAAAAGCAATTATAAGGAGTGTTTAATTTGACTTAATTCTATAGTATTAACAAATATATATATATATATATATA
>JAHWXV010379400.1:0-13898 GCA_024586415.1 Phrixothrix hirtus | reverse complement strand
GCGGATCTGTCACAAATAAAATTTAAATTTGCTAATCAAATAAAATGTAAACAATTGTTTCACGATAAGCGCGGGAAAAGCAAAAAGTTCAAAAATAAATAATTCAAATTTATTAGAATAAAAAGAGCGGGACATTTAAAAATATAAAATCAAATATTAAAATAAAATATAGCAATATGTGAGATGTTTAAACATTTTTTCTTCTTCTTGATACATAAAAATTTTAAGTTTTTAAATCTTCCTCACTTTAAGCTTGCTTATGCATTTTGATTTTCAAAACTTTATATTCGTTTTTTCCGTTTTATCAACACTAAAAATTATTGTAAAATTAATTTATATAGTAAGATATTTTTAAATACCTAGTATTACTCATAGCGCGTTTTAGTTATCACATCATATTAATTTAATATACATATTTTGTAGAATCTGATGATCTAGAAAATATTAATATTTATAATGTTTTTTAAATTAGCAAGTAGAATCTAATTATTTCGCTAATTTAGAATGATTTTAGGAATCGAGTTCGTTATTTAAGACTTTTGGTCATCCAACTTCCAGTTGTACAAGGGCTTGTATATATGATACTATTAGTAGTCTGGGCAGACAAACAGGTAATTAATTTACATCACTTATAGCTGTGCCAAACATTTCTCATTACAACAAGAAATTAGGAAATAAATCGACAATGAATTGGTGTCCTTGATCTTCTAATTATAACAATACTTAACAAATATGTGGTTACGAAAGCTTCATTGGCTTATTTTAAATTTATTCCATATAAGCACAAATGGGTTGCATACATACAAAGTATTTTTATAGTAAAGAGGCCAAGGTTCAATAAGTTCGCTTATTTAATCTATTGTAGAAATAAGTACAAAAAGAAATACGTACGTTATATTATAATGATTATGATTTCAGAGCATATACGAAATAAATTATTGGTATTATCAACCTGTGATAATATTATCCATCGTTATTGGAATATATGGGATAACTATGACCTTACACCTATTAAAAGAAGTTCTGAAAGGATACTATTTATTTTCAAAGTTTTTCGCACTTCAGATGGTTCTTTTGTTTGGAAAAATGCAGTCAATAAGTTTGAGAACTATCGTACGATTTGGATTTCTGCCTTGTTACCCTCCTTTTACACCGGCAGTTTACGGAAATCGTAAGTTATTTTCATAGCTATTGTGTTATTAATTACATTAAATTTATTTGTAGTGATTTATAACTCACTAATGCTGTTAGAAATGGTTTTACTGGGATATGTTGCAAGGCAACTGTACAAAAGGTCCTTGCCAGATATAGACAAACCGATCGCAATCCCAAATGTCTCTCCTATTTGCATAATTAATAGTCCTATTAGCACAATTGGTGCAATAATAGCTGCTGAAGGCAACAATAACAATATTTTTGTGGACGATAAAAATAAAATGCATCTTAGTGAATTTCCAACTGTAAATACCTCATTAGAAAGTGATTTGAAAATTAGACTATGATATTTTATACATAATTTATAAATAATTTGTTTTATCTCAATGTTTAAGTATTGTTTTCTTGAATGAGCATTTTTATATCGTTTTTAGCACACATTAAATATCTTTATTAAAGATAAAAGTTAAAATTTGAAATATATATTATTCCTCGTTTTAAGGGTACTCACTATGAGCACTCAAGCGTTAAAAGTGTAATTCCACATTAAGGTCCAACTTTCAATCCATTTTCAGTTTATACATCTTACTTACGATTCGCTCCAAATGTAGGAAGAGCTACGACAAAGTATTGTTTACTTTATAATTTAAACTTCAGGAGAATAAGAATACAATATTACTAACAAAGATATTAATGCAGTAAACACGTCATAAATTTTAATTCGAATTAATTTCAAATTTTATGGATTAAAAATTGAATACGTTGTTAATATTTAGAATACTTTAGGAAATATTATGTATTTTAATTTGTGGTAATATTGCATATCAACCAGCTTAAATTCATAAACCCTTAAGCGCAATGTTCAAGAGTAGTTTATTTCGGCTATTATTGTAAAATACAATGAATAGTTGGGGGCAGCTTCTAACTGCCCGCCAGAGGTTAACGGGTTGTCCGCGGGACAGCATAGTTAGTATAAGTTTTGCGGAAGAGGGTCCTTAAACTCCTTTCAAAAATGTAATCAATGCTTACGTTGTTCAAATATACATAAAAGAGAAGTTTTTTGTTATCTTTAACATGGTCCTTCGATCATGATTATTCCAATACGTTATTTCAATATATTAAATTAAAAATTAGGTTATAATTAATTAAGAAAGTGCTAGCTAGTAAGAAGCGGCAAACAACCACGCTATTGAAGAAATCTAATAACCACTGTTTCTGCAGGAAACCAAGATATAACAAGACGAATTAATCACACCAATCGGAAAAGTAAGTGCAATATCCATTTATCCTTAATCCTTTATTTGGCATATATTTTTCTTCCCTTTATCCTGTGTGAAATTATTAATTATAATCAAATCATGCCAGACGAAATGGGTTTAAATGGCCAACGCGGTATCTTAAAAGGCCAAATGACTCGCTTTAAGAATTATTTAGACTCAGTTAATCAGGGTAGTATTGATCAAAGGGCTATAATACAAGTTGGCGCTAGACTATCAAACACGGAACCGTTGTTAGAAGAATTTAGTAGCTTACAGTTGCACCTTTCTAAATTAAAATTAGATAACGGGCAAACAGATTTAGAACAAGGTTTAGAAGTTGAAAATGAAATCTTTGAAGATAATCATTTTTCTGCAACCGCCGAAGCGAAAGCTATCATATCCGAAAACGCGCCAGGCGGTTCGGTCGTGAACGAATATACACGAATATTCAAACGTAAAGCTTCTAACAATGCAATTGCTAAAACTTATAGGCAATTATGAAAATTGGACCGTGTTTAGGGATACATTTGACTCATTAATTCATAAAAACTCGGTGTAACACCTAACAATCAAAAATTCTATCTTAGAAGTAGTTTTGCGGTAGAAGCTAGGGATATAATTAAATCTATACAATTGTCAGATGGAAACTACGAAAGCGCATGGAGTGCGTTAATCAAGCGTTATGACAATAAAGATTTAATTGTTCATACGGATATAAAATCTTTGTTAAATATGCCGACTTTGAACAGGGAAATGCAAGTTGGTTTGCGGCAACTAGACGGCATGTCCAAGCATTTCAGGGCCCTAGAAGTTTTAAAACAGTCAATAGAATATTGGAACGTCCTGTTAATTTATTTAATGTCAGAAAAGCTAGATCATGGCACGAAACGCGAATGGGAATCTTTTCAATAAATAGGCGAGTTTCCCACTATAAATGATTTCAAAGGGTTTAATTTCAATGAAATATTTGTACACCAGGAAATTGCAAAAAAACCTAATCTTAACAAATTAATAAATTCAACGCCCTTTGTTACTATCAACAAAATCCCGACCATTCTATTTATAAACATGAATCATTTAATGCGTTACCGGAAAACGTTAGAATTAGTGAAATAAAAGCCAGCAGGTTGTGTCCAAATTGTCTACGCGGTAATCGTTTAATAAAATCCTGTAAAGCGCCTTTCTGTCGCCCATGCAGTAAAAAGCATCATACTTTATTACATTTGTCGCCAATATCTCAGACAAATCTTAATCCTTTAACAACATCCGTCCTGGGAACAGCAACAAATTTAACAGCACTTTCTTCAGAACGTAGTCGAACAACCGTTTCAACCCCAGAGCCCGGAATTACATCGAGAGAGGTTTTAAGTAGTTCTAGGGGTATTAAAGAAGATTAGAATTGCGAACAAGTATTGTTGTCAATTGCAGTTGTAGGTATTGAACATAAAGCCGGAAACATGATAAACTGTCGCATTATTTTAGATTCGGGTAGTCAAAACAAATTTTGTTACTTAAGAATGATGCGAACTGTTAAATTTAGATATCACAAGGGTGGACCTTGCTATTACGGGAATCAATCAAGCAACTTCCAATTTAACACATAAAGTAGATATTCTAGATATAATTCCTATTGTATAAATATACCCTGTATTGTAATCCTAAGCACAACTGAAAATGTTCCGAACCATTCTGTCGACTCGAAGCTTTTAAATGTTTCGCAAAATTTAAAATTAGCTGATCTAAATTTTAATATATCAGTTAAAATTGATGCCTTGATTGGATATGAGATCTTCTGCGAATTAATATGTCTAGGTCAGATGAAATTCTTGAATCAAGGTGTTTTACAAAAAATCAAATTGGGGTGGATAGTAGCGGGTCCACTACGAGCGGTACCGTTAACGATGCGTCAAGCTGTTTGTAATATTTCTATAAATAGTAATCAGGCTCTACAGGATCAACTAAAAAGATTCTGGGAAATCGAAGAATTCGTCAATGATTCAATAGCATTGTCGGAAGAAGACAAAGTGTGTAAGCGGCATTTTTTAAATAACACAACACACAACGTTGAGAGTAGGTTTATCGTGTCGATTCCATTGAGACAATCTGCGAATAAACGAGGTGAATCGAAACAGAGGGCTATCAATTGTTTTTATCATTAGAAAATATATTACAAAGAAAATTTGGTTTGAGGGAAATGCGTTGCATTTATGGACGAATATATTAAATTGGGTCATATGAGTGAAGTAGAAGATGTCGCATCAAGTACAGTCATGTGTTATCTACCTCGTCAGGGTTCGAAAAGCAAGAAAGTTATACGTCCAAGTTGAGAGTAGTTTTTAATGCATCTGCCAAAACCACCAATAATGCCTCATTAAAGGACATTCAAAAAATAGGCCCTGTGATTCAAGACGACTTATTTTCTATCTTACTTAAATTTCGCTAGTATAAATACGTCTTCTCAAGCGATATATTAAAAAAAGGTACCAATAAATCCTGATCAGAGATGTTTGCAACATATAGTCTGGCGGAAAACTCCGAATGACCCCGAATTAAATACCGTAGCATAAGGCACTGCGTCCGGTTCATTTCTCACTATTAGATCTCTACAGTAGTTAGTTTATCAAAATTTTTCCGAGCATCCTGAGGCACGCTCTATTATTTTGAATAGTTTCTACACAGATGATTTACTTTGTGGAGCAGACACCGTTGAAGGCACGACTACTCTTTGCGATCAGATTATATCAATTTTAAAGCAGGATTGTTTGGAGCTCAGTAAGTGGAACTATAATCATCCGGAAATACTGAAATTCACTAATGAAACATCAAACAATAAAATGTTAAATTTAGGATCTGAGCATAGCACTAAAACATTGGGCTTGCGCTGGAATCTGAAATTTGATACGCTGAAGTATGGACTAACAGGTAAAATTGGTCATGGCTCTGTAACCGAAAGATTGATTTTATCGAAAATCTCAGAAATTTTCGACCCCTTGGGCCTGTTCGGGCCGATTATAACAGTGGCAAAAATTCTTTTGCAACAATTATGGCAGCATAAATTATCATGGGATGAGTCTTACCAGGGAAGATGCACACACGATGGCTACGTTTTCAAGATGAATTACATCTATTGGAAAAATTGGAACTCCCAGGAATGTGTTAATAGATAGGTGTAGTCAAATTGAAATCCATGGTTTCGCAGATGTCTCAAATACAGTTTACGAAGCTTGCAGATATATGCGCAGTCAAACTGAAGACGGCAATATTCTTGCTAGATTATTGTGGGCGAATTCCAAGGTAGCGCCTCTAAAAACTGTAACAATATCTAGGTTAGAATTGTGCACTGCGTTATTGTTAGCAAGGCTCGTGCGGAAGGTACAATCAACGCTAAAGTCGAACGATTTTATGGTCCGATTCAACGGTTACTGTAGCATGGGTTAATATGGCACCCAATCTGCTGCTGCTCCTCTAACCGCGTAGCGGAAATTCAAAGCTTAACTCATATCGAAAATTAGAGACATGTAAATTCAAATGACAATCCCGCGGATTTGAAATCACGCAGAACTAACGCCTCACAGTTATTAACGCCTGACATTTGTGGAACGGACCAAAATGCTTAACGCACTCTGAACGCGTATGACAAGTCCAAAAACCACATCTAGACAGCGAAGACAATTCTGAATTGGTCATTAAGCAAAAACGCAAAACGGGTATTTCTCTAGTAACGGCAAAATCTAACACTCTTGAGATTTTTTCTAGATACTCTTCTTTTACTAAACTCAAAAGGGTCATAGCATACTGTCTTAGATTCAACACTAATGCGTTTCATGTTCTCCCACAAAGAACTATTGAAGAACTCGCCGTGGAGGAACTAAATAACACGTTAATCGTATTAATAAAAATAGCCCAAGCGGAAGCATTCCCTCACGACATACACTGTTTAATGTCGCGCAATAATCATATAGACAAAAGGAACAAACTTTTTCCTCTAAACAAATTTATTGATATATGCGGAATTTTACGAGTAGGGGGTAGATTGCAGAACTCAGGTTTCCAGATAAACAAGAAGCATCCAATGTTGCTTCCTACCAAGCACGACAAGACTAACTTAATAATTGAACACGAACATAGTGGTTTATTTCACTGCGAAAGGTTATACGAAACTGTATAATCTGTTTTCGTAACAATCCGATGTTATTGACAATCAAATGGGTTCACTGCCCGAGGCCTGTTTGAGGTAACCGGATTAGATTATTGTGGGCCGATTTTGATCCAAAATAGAAAGGGTTGTAGATGTAGGGTTAACAAAATGCTATGTATCCCTGTCTATTTGTTTTACCACTAAAGCAGTCCATTTGAAGTTGGTCTCCGACCTCACGAATGAGACCTTCCTAGCGTTACTAAAAAGATTTATAGCGCGTAGAAGAAGACCGTGTATATTATATTCTGATAACGGATCCAATTTTGTAGGCGCAGCTGCAGAGCTCTGAAAATTATTAAATTCATCTAACACGCAAAAAAACCTTAATCTCCGTCTGCAATAATAAGGGAATTAGTTGGAAATTTATAGCACCGCGGTCACCCCATTTGGGAGGACTGTGGGAGGCGGGGATAAAAGCAGTGAAATATCACCTAAAGCGAGTTGTAGGCAACGCGTTATTAACATTTGAGGAACTCTATACTTATTTGGTACAGATTGAAGGAATTTTAAACTCACGACACCTAATACCCCTAAACAAATGACCCCAAATGACCTTGCACATTTTTTGATTGGTAAAACGCTGATTGGATCACCGGATCTTAATTGGGTCAGCATCAATCAAGGTAGCCTTTTGAACTTTCAACGAGTTCAACAACTTATGCAACACTTTTGGAATAGTTGATCAAAGGAGTACGTTGGAAAACTGCAAGTACGTACACAATGGAAGACCAGGATACCAGACTTACTACAACCGAGAAGAATGGTGTTGACGCTTTGTATATAAAATCAAAGTAGTCTTAATTCTTTTAAGTTTTAAAATATAGTTAACTTATGTAACCCTATTTCAACCACGCGCGGCCCGCTTTTTTTCATCTTAAGTATTCGTTTTTTAGTTTTAAAGTACAATCTCGTTTGGTTTGTCGTTATCGCATGACCTCGCTCTTATAAAGCTCTCGTACCCCTTGCTAAGTAACACCGATGCTACGTGTCGCCCTTAGTATTGCATAGTAATAATTGTTAATATTAAATTAATTTCCTTTTAAATACATGTAAATATTTTGTGTATTGCGAACTTTGTTCTACCTAATTATCCCGTTTACCTTCTTTCCAATTTCACCTTAAAGAACAAAGATCTGTCACGCCGCTCTACCATCTTAGAAATTTTAAGCTAAGTACTTCAATTTGTTATCATTTCTTACAGTCCACTGATATATAATTTTCATGTGTATTTCTTGCTTGTGTTTAATGAATATAAGAATCCTACAATTTATATTGTAAAGCATCTTGTATTAATTACTACTCAAAATAATTACCAGCGCCAAAAACTTTGGGACATCCAGGTGTTTTTTCGTGTGTACCTGTACCTGTTTCGTATAAAGCGTAATCAAATGGTAATCATTCAGGAAGACAATATTTCTCTTTTGAAATGGGGTCTAGGCAGAATTGTCAGAACGCATCCAGACCATGATGGTGTCAGCAGGATAATGTCTATTAGGTGTTTAAACGGTGTACAAAAACGCGCGGCTTCTAAAGTGTGTGTTTTGCTATTTAAACAAGACGACTACTAAAATGCGATTGTATAATTAATTTATAAGTCCAATTGTAAATGTAAATGTTTCATGTTGAAGTTACTACTATTCTATTTACAATATATAGTCCAGTTCTTTGTGTTTGTGGCTCTAAATAACATTTTTCAAGTTTATTTTTAACCTGCGGTATTATATACGTATTTTTTCTTATTTGTTTGAAAGTATACAGTAGAAACTTAAATGTAAAAATTATGTATGTTGTTGGTCATCATTGTCACTGGACGTAAATGCTGAATTAGATATATTTTTGGAGTTGTATTCTGATTGTGCTTCTGTTAAATGTTCTTTATCGCTATCATCTAAATTGACAATAACATCTTCATCAACTTCATCATCACTGTCATATTCTTCAAACCACTGTTGTAAAACATTTTTTCGAACCTTTATCACTCTGCGTTCATAAAATTCGTACTGCTCCTGCTCATTCGTTCAGTAAACTTGGGTGGCAGAATTCGGTTCGCCCAAGAGGTAAACGTTCGTACATATATTAAGTATAAAAAAAGATGAGAATAATTGTACTATAATAATGACTGCATGTAACTGGGAACTTTTATCTATTTTTTTTGTAAAAATATAACATGTTAAAGCAGTCCTTATCTGTATTCATGGTTTTAAACAATTTATTGCTTTTCGTATACCTCAAAAATTTAATTTCCCGAATTTGGCGCTATTTGACCAGAAATACGACAGGCAGGCAAGTGACGTCATCAGCCAGTAGCGCTCTATACTGGTAGTCGGGAACCGGTCTTAAATGGTAAACATCTCGAAAACACGTCGGTTCAACACAAATAACATATGACACTTTAAAAACTGTATAAGTGGTGTTTCGTACCACATTGTAAAAATAAATACATGTTTAAAATCCTACATGTTATAAATTTAATTGTAAATCCAACAGTAGCCAAGCGAGCCTTTTTCCAATAATACGTAATATCAGTAGGAGTCACATTAATAATACTAACGCATGCTTACAGTCTACTGGATTGCAACAATTTTATATGTACCATTGTTGTTATCAATTAAATTCAAATAAATTACCAGATAATGCTGCGCAATCGTAATACTGAATATTACTGTTAATGACACCATACATGCTTTATTGCGAATTTGGTGTTCTGGGCATATCTTTGGTTTTGTAATACAACTATTATTGTCTCGTTTACTTTGTACATATCCTATAGCATTATCACCACAGGACTGTCTTTATGATCTACAAAATAAATAATATCTAATTAATTAAAATAAGTAGTTAGACCTTTAAAATCAATTTTGCAGTATTTAACTAATTTTTTTATAAGCAACGGTATTCATTTCATGATACTATTACTTTAAAAATACTATCTTAAATCATTTATTTACGCTTGTGCTTTCGAGTCTCTGGTTTCTGTTAAGTTGAACCGCCTATCAATTTAAGAAATTCTCCTACCATAAAAATGTTCACTCTGAGCAAGTTGTTGCATGTAGTCTTCACATATCCTTTTTCCATTACTAAATAGCTTAATAAACTGTTCCTGCACGATTACTAACGTTAAAGCAAGTTTTACAAAACTAGACAGTGGATCTGATTTGTATAACGTCGAATATGTTGGATATTGTGATGATACATAATAGGTGTTTACGATAATTAAACCGCTTCACACCAATACAATATTCCTTCTATATCTTTCATTAATAGTTTTTATGATACAACAGAGATGATACATTTCTATCTGAGTGAAAAGGTTTAATTATTATAAACGCCTATAAAGAACTAACAGGTGCGTTTCTGTCTACTAACTCGTGGCGCCATGACCAATAGAGCTACGTTCTTGATACTGCAATTGAAATCGTAAATATTTCAAATTTGTAAAGTATGTTAAACAACTTTCTGATTATTTTTGAATGTTCTATAATTACAAATGAATTCCTATGACGATTTACTTTGATTGTTACCAAAAAAAGAAAGCATTTTCCGATTTATGAAGGTACCCAATTGTGGCTGCAGATTCCAATAATTTCAAATGATAATGTAAAAATAATTAAATTCACATACGTATAAAGAATGGCAGCGAATTAAAAAATAATTATAAGTATTAAAAAGTGTTGTGTTCTATTATGTAATTCCGTCATACATATGTGTAATATTTATTTAAGTTCTAAAGTAGAAAATGCATCAGATACTACACCACAAAAGTACGATGCCTAATTTTGTTAGTAACCAGCATACAAAATACAATAATTCTAACTAATATTTTAGTTAATTAATGTTTCAAACATGATCAAATATGGCTCCTCAACAATCCTATATAATTGTTATACACTATTGCCACATTAACTATCTCAGAAGCAAAGTGGTAGAGTAGGGGGGGAGGGGGTATGGTGTGACCTATAGTAGTAAGAAAAGGTAATAATAGAATACATATATGCTTCTCAGCGAAAATCTGTTGGCTCAAATTAAGTCGAAGATTTCTTAAAATAAAGGTAAGAAAATATTACAGTTTGAGTAGGCCGCCAGTCGTTCACATCAGCAAAAACAGGTAACACCTGAATGACAAGCTATCCACCTAAAGAAAAATTATTCACAGTATTAGTTTAACATCCGGAGCAGTAGACCTAAGAAATCCTAAATTCATTTGAAGCAGAAAAAAGGAAGGATTTGAAAAATCAAAGCAAATCAATTTAAACAAATGAATGGGTATTTATTGAAACCCTTTGTATAACAAGAAACAATTAGCCTAACATCATTATATACAAAAAATTATATATATATATAGATTCAACGGTATTTTATATCCTGATTAGGGACGCATTTTACAAGCAAAAGGATATCTGAAGTGCTTTTTATAGATCAAAGCTAACATGGAATATTATGTTGAGACCTCGTATCTAATGAGTATGATATAGCGTTTCTTTAAATTTAAATAATATAGCTACATAAGGAAAGATATAATGAACAATATGATCGTTAACCAAAATAGGCTGAAGCAATACGAAAATATTGATAGATAAAATTTAATTTACTAGTGAACGTAAATAATAAGAGCGTCAGTAAAAAAAGTAAGTAAATTTATAAACATTGACAGGAAAACAAACATTCGCAAGAGCGAGCTAACCAATGCACGCAATAAAGATACAAAAAAAAGTCAACTAAAGTAAGTCCGTACTTATACAGACTAGCTACGAATATTGATTAATTAAAATAAGAATTAGTATTTAATATTATTTCTTTAAAGAAATTTATTTATATTGCACGTACGTATTGTGCATACTCCGTATATTGAAAAATGATTTAAAAATAATTCTTTAGATAAATTGTCACCGTAATCTTATATTTTGTAGTTGGACAGGTCACGACTAGACGATACAAATTATGTCGGTATCATTATTCAAATAATTAATTAGCGATGAACAAATCAAAATTTTCTACGACCTTAAGTAAATCCATTCTTCGGTTCTACATATGTCCAAAAGGGCTTAATGATAAGCTAGCGTTACAAAACCACCTCAGCATATAACAACGATCACAAGCCAGCGTGATACATTGTAATAATTATGGCAGAGAAATAAGATCCCATCAGTCAAGCTAAAAATAGTAGACCAAAACGAATTAATTATCAAATAGATAAGGATTAATTAGTGCTTACCGTTGTATCCGATATGAACAACGCCTTTTTTTAATATAATAGTAAGGAGAAAGAAACTCGTCACATTATATGTTTAAACGTTAGCAAAGAGAAGTAACAAGTGTTCGTTCAAGGCGATCCACACCCAAAAACTTAACAAAAAAGTGAAAGATAGAACTTGTATTCTATTGAATTTAAAGTTTCAAAACGAATTTCTATATTTACATACCTTAACGCCAGATAGCGATACTTACTGAACAAATAAATTATACGAAAGGAATCCTCTAAATTATTCTAATTAATTAGAAGTAACCGCTGGTTTTAACCATAAATATAACAAATGGAATTATCCATTAAGATCTAAATACCCACAGAAACGAATTTTAATTATTTACTATTAAAAATTCTATACATATTTATCATAAAAGAAATCATACGCAGATATGTACAGGGTGTACTTAAACAAATATATGCGAAATATAAATGAATACTAACATGTCAGTGTGAGACGGTGACACTATATATAATACAGAAGCGCTAATAATTACAACTTGTAAATAACTAATAACTAAACTAATATACATACAAATTCATTCAGATATGCTTTTAGTTAACACAAAAGTAATAATTATAAAACGGATAGTAGACAGTAAAATTAATTTTCAATTTTTAATTGTGGAAGTAGTCGAGAAAATTTACATAAGGCAACCCACCAATCATCAAAATCTGATAATTTTGAAATTTCAGCTTTAGTTTTAGGCCACGAAAGTCCTCTTAATATTAAATAAAGTTTTGCAACCTCCTTAACTGACATGGTGAAGGGACAGTCTAATAACAAATGGAAAGAACCTTCTGGTGAACCACAAGTACAACTATTATTTTCCAACCTACCGATTTTCTTCAAAAAATATTTAAAATTTCCATGTGCTGTAATTTTGCAATCTAATTTAAGAGTAACTTTAAAGCGACTTTTCAAAGACGGAATGAAAATTTTTGTCATTTTGCCAAATTTACGTAGAATTTTTGCAACCGTCTTCTCATTTTTGTAACAAATTTTTTTTAATAGCAGCTTGTAACGTTCTAAAAATAAATCTGATGTGAAACAACACACAACCTTCTCTTGCGTACATAGATATACAAATATTCAAATGTTCTCAAATAATTAAAATATTATTTACGTTTATTTTGGGAACGATAATTGTAATGACCACCAATCCAAGTTACTGGGCACGTAAAACCCTGTTTAACGCCAGAGATTTTCTCTGAAAACTCGTTTCAACGCATTTTTTCAGGAAAACCTCTAAGTTCACGTAAAAGTATGTCAAGGACATAAGAACCGTAGCAAGCTACAAAACAATTGTTACAAATTTTTTCAATAAAATCGCAAAAATCTTAAAAATGGCAAGAATAAAATGACATTTCCGGTCAT
This sequence comes from Phrixothrix hirtus, assembly GCA_024586415.1. Classification (NCBI taxonomy): domain Eukaryota; kingdom Metazoa; phylum Arthropoda; class Insecta; order Coleoptera; family Phengodidae; genus Phrixothrix; species Phrixothrix hirtus. The sequence continues at coordinate 666 of JAHWXV010379400.1, read as the reverse complement.
TCCATTTGAACTAAATTCTTTCTGTCTCATATACAGAAGATATAAAACATATAATGATTACTTTTTGAGATACGTTGTTCACAACTAATACTCCAAGTACTTCCGGTTACTCAATTTTCAAAAAGTTATCAGAGAAGCTCCCTACTTAATATTAAACTAAATTAATAGCTAAACAATACACTAAGTTTAAAAAAATCGTTATAGTCAATTTCAAGAAAACCGTGACAATGAAGAATTCGAAAAATATCTAAACCAAATTTTTGATTTAGCTCACTGAAGTGATTGTAACTTTAAATATAAATTTTCATTTAGCTAGGATTGTTAGTTTCATAATTATTTTATTCAGACTTAACGGTGGAAGTACTTCCGATTACTCGACTTGCGGACAATTTTGTGAAAAACAGCTTGGATTCTATGAAAGGGCATTATATTTCTAAGCAATATAGTAATTTTAAAAAAAATCGTTATATCCGATTTCTTGAAAACCTCAAAAACCAAAAAAAGAGTAAAGTGGCACTTCCGGATTTCCTATTGTAGTGAATTTCTTGCTATCGCGTTCGACAATGGATATAAACTCAAGTATAAAATTTCGCCATTCTAGCACTTATGGTTTTTGAGTTATCGTGGCCACAGACACACACACACACACACACACACACACACACC
>JAHWXV010379385.1:0-11687 GCA_024586415.1 Phrixothrix hirtus | reverse complement strand
CTTTAAACGTGCACTGTAAACAAACTACTCTGTCAATTTCTAAGCCGCCACGGATTTTACAATACAAAATGTCAAATTTTACGAATACGGCAATAACTTAGTACACTAGCGACATCTAGTGTTCATTTGTAACAACACAAAAGGCAACCCTCGTAGCCTATTGTAAATAATTATGAAGGGGAACAACCTTCTTAGTTCAACGTATTAATATTTATGTAAAAGCAGTGTCAAGTCATAATACTCTGAGATAAGAAAAGAAGTTTAGATATGGCTTCAAAACCCAATACTTATTAGGATATAATCCTTTAAATATGACTAATCGGTAAGTGTTTTTCCATAGTCAAATAAAAAATACAAATGCTAATCTTACTCAAGTCATTCAACGTTCCCATTAACAATCCGCAGATATAATACTTGATAATAATGCAAAGATAAGGACTCATATTAGCGATGAAATGAAGGTACGAGGGTTGTTCTTAAAAAATGTCTCCAACGCGTTATAGCCGCCGATATCACTGTTATGCAAAATCTAGCAACGCTAGCGTGTTCGCTGGTTTTCCTACTCTCAACTGGTATCGTTACCGTGCCTCTCGGACACGCAATCTTTGCTTGGCAGCCTTGGAGCCTATACTCGCGTCATCCGCCAAGTATTAAGTTCGGTCCGTCATCATATTTTTAAACGCAAAGGGCACTGCACTCATTGAAATTCATCGTCAATTGAGTGAAGTTTATGGTGAAAAGTGTATGTATATTAAAAACAGTTGGTTTTTGATGAAACGGTTGAGAAAGTGGTGCGGAGATTGCCTACGCGCAAGCTACCCGAGTTAGTTTCTGAAGTTTGCAAGACCATCATTTACAAGGTTTTAGCAAAAAATTTGCTATATCATAAGGTGTGCTCAAGATAGGCCCGGCAAATTCTTACGGAAGGCCACAAGCGGCAACGTATTGAAGCTGCCTACAAATCTCTGTGACGCTTTGGAGAAGAAAATGACGAATATTTGGATGTGATTGTCACTGGTGATGAAACCTGGGTGCACTACTTCACACCAGAGACCAAAATAATGTCGCGTGAGTGGCGGCATTCCAGTTCGCCCACCCCGGAAAGGTTCAAATAGACACGGGCAAAATCATGATAACTGTTCTGGGACGGAAAGGTATTATTTGTAGATTTCTTGCCCCATGGAACAATGATCAACTCTGAACGCTACTACTGTGAGACCTTGGAGAAACTCCTCCTGCTCCACGACAATTCTCGCCCTCGCATGGCCGAGCTCACGACCGATCTCACCTCGAAATTCCGATGACTCGTCATCGATCACCTCCACTATAGCACGGATTTCGCACTGAGTGATCATCACTTGTTTCCCGCGTTGAAAACTCATTTGTCCAGCACGTACTTCAACGATGACGAATCCTTGGAAGAAGTCGTCAAGTTGTTTCTATGCGATAGAACGGTAGAATCGTATAACGAAGGTATTGAAAAGCTGCCGCGCCGTTTGTGGAAGTACCTTGATCGTCAAGGACATTATGCCGAAAAATAGCTTAAGATTCAACCATCTAATGACGCTGTTTACTATGCGAAAAGGTTTGGAGACCTTTTCTACGGACAACCATTTATATGGCGACTCTAGTATAGCATATCCAGATAAAGTCTCAACTATAATGAGAAGCATGTAGATAACTCTGTAAGTATTCTTAAGATTCACAGATTCACACATACAGACAGCCATAAATTAATCTATCAAACTGGACATAGAGAATGCACCAAGTATGCAGAGGCCAAAAACTTGACGCAAGCAAATAAAACGAAAACAACTTACGTGCGGATATCACGAAGTCCTTTGAATATACCATTTAGAAATCTAAATTGAGAATTATAAAGCTTATTACTGACGGTATTACGGGCAGCAAACATTACACAGACGCGAATATCAGTAAAACAACAGACTAAAGTGTAAATAATGTATAAACAGTAAATTATCAATGAGTTATATAAACCTGTTAGAAGTAACTTTTCTACTAGACGTACAATTATAAAGGATTACGATGTTTTCTGGTTACATATTGGTTGCTTTTCGAAATCAGCAGGAGCAGGAGCACTAAAATCCAAAAACGCTAAGAAAATGCAATGGAATTTATTTTACAAAATGACAACAATCACCGCAAACCTATGAATTTACAGATTGATGCGGGAAAGGAATTATATAACAGTTTTTTGCGTTAATGGTAGCATACAGTATTAATCATTATTCAAAATACAGAATCGTTAAAGCTTCAATGACGGAACTTCTGGTGAAAACGTTAAAAGGCGAATGACAAAAGAAGTTTCGTCTTCGAAGATTGATATAACAGATCTTACTACGGAATATATTAATCGAACGCATCCTGCCATTGATCTTAAACCAATAGAAGTTATACGAGTAGTTCATACACTAAAGATTCTATATCTGTATAATACGATGTGACATTTTCTGGATAAAGTGTTTTGAACATAAAATTGTAATGAAAATCCTATATGAAAGTTGTCACTTCTACGTAGAAAGGACGTCTAAATATAACTTCATTCCTATTTATATAAAGCATTAAAAGTAGTTTTGTACGCTTTGCATGGGCTGGTTTTAGTGCTCATTGCAATACGGTAAGTCGGAATGTAACGTGTGTAACTGTTTTGGATATTACAAATCCACTTCGAAAGTATAACCAATAGGACATCCATTTGGAATATCCTTTACATTTATGCTATTAATTCCCTCTTAGGTGAGATGTTTAAAGCCTCCGCTGAGTAGAGAATACCACGTACATTTTTTGATATCAAAGTAGCCTAAAAGCTTCGTAAGTTTTTCAGAATCAAAGTCTTTCATATAGAAATGCTCTGTATCACCTCTTTACATGTTCGCTAATTTAACTTTGGAAAAGCTGGAATAGTTAAAAAGCATATGGGGTCCAGACCGTAACTGCTGTACAAAGTACCTCTAAATTTTTAAAAAATTGAAACTCACACCATCACATCGCATTTCAAATATAGTAAACAGTACTTGCTAAATTTGTTATATTAAATTCACGCCATACATTACATGCACATTGGCAATCTTCCACAGATGTGTGCATTTGTTTTAAGGTGCTGTAATATGCTTCTCCAGATAGCATTTTGTTAAATTTGAACCAATTATTCATATAATTATACGGGAAAACGCATTTCAGAAGTAACAATTAAATTTTTTTATCGCTGTATAAATCCTCTGTGGCAAATTGATATCCTAAAATGTAGAAATTATTACAGGCTAAGTACGAGGATATTTTATATAAGCTCCTATTTAAAAATCGAAATGAGTCAATGAATTTAAACTTAATATCCGTGACGTTATGCATCTATTTCAGGAAAGAGATATAGTCCTCTTTCGTCATCGGTTCAAATGATGTATTACCCGGAATGCCTTTAGTTAGACTTTTAAGTAATAAATGATTGTCGTAACCGAATGGATTGTTAACTACTACAGGCGCAGTCCTCTTTATTTTATAATTTAAATTGCATGACCTCTATATTCACCTATTAAATGACAGTGATCATTCACCCTTTGAGATATGTTGTCAAACATGAACGCCTCTTCACAAATATGACAAACTGGCGTTAAATAAAACTCAACTTACTGTGCTAATGCTAAAGGCTTCATTGCAGTTACATTATGAAAACAGTGCGGTAATTCATTAAAAATCCTAATTAGTTCATTTGAAAACCATTCCGCAGCGTATATATTATGCCGAAATTTATAATAGGAAAGGAAAGTTTGAGTTAATGACTTTTGATTTTGAGAAAAATAAAAATAGTACATAAATTTAGAATTATTATCACAATTATACAACCATGTACGGTGAAGCCAACCACGAGGACCATCAGAGGTTCCACCCTAAATTTTACTAAATTGTTTTTTGGAATGATAATCAAATTATCTTGGTTTCGCCTATATGTGCGTTAAAATTTGTTCATTCCTCCTGTATAAATGTACCTTTCGCCGTTTCTAGCTGTTCACTTGAGACTAGTGCCTAGTTTGCCACACCCTTGTCCCAGATGTGCGGGTAATTTTGATTATCTATTATACAGTATAAAAACGCCCGCGACAAAGAATTAGAAAGCCTGAATAATCTGAAATAATATTTATTTAAATGAAGGATAAATTCTGTATCGGTATACGATATCATTTCTTTCATTAAATTAATTAATCTATTGGTTGCCAATTTTCTCAACTAAATTTTCAGTATTATTATCTATAGGTACATAGAATAAGATTATAGTCATTTATTTAAATAACTGTGTTGTGGCTCCAAGTAAACAGCTTCCGAAAAAGAAACGCATTTCATGCGTTCAAAACAAGCAACATTTCGTTTTATCAATTTTCGAAATTTTAGAGATTTTTTGAAAAAAAAGACTGTGAAGAAAATCCACTTGACTGTTCATGTGCATGTAATTTGGTATCATTTATAAAGGAAAAACTAATAATAAAATCAAAACTTTTCTTAAGAGTAGGTTATGTGTGACATTGCATAATAGATTAAGAATTGGTTTGGAATCTTATTTTAATATTTTCACCAGTTATTGAAAATAAATATATTTATTGAATATACTGGAAGACAAAGAATTGATTTTGAAATTTCAGGTAAACATAATCCCTGAGGTTATTACTTTTGCATTTTTGAGTGTGTACCAAGCGTTATTACACTTAAAATGAATTTTAATTTAATGTCGTTGATGAAACCATTTATAACATTGTCCGTTCGACCAAAAATTATGAAATCGCGCTTTATACGCCGTTGCTGACAACATCCGCTTAAGTTCTTTTCTGGAACAAACCTTTTGGTCAGACTCGTAGCTACTCTTACCCCATTCCAACGACCTCATCGTCTGAAAAAAACTTTTGTACACGCAGCTCTTCTGTTAATGGACAAAAACGGAGAAAGTCGCCGAAAATTGCATTCACCTTGGATACTTCAACGGGTGGAGGCACATACAATCAGCTAGTAATTTCGAAAACGCAATTGAAAGGGGGCGCGTTTCTCTATCCTGCGAGAAAATTATACTTTTCGTTAATTACGCTATTGAAGGTTCGGATTACTGCGAGATTTGAAACGACGAAGTCGTTGAAGCGGTGCCCTAGACCGAAAAGTTTCTTCCAGGACTAAATTCGTACTAGAACAATTACTTTAATCTTATTTGCTCAATAAACGCCCTTTAGGTTTGGACTTTCTCTCGCAATATCCATTTTGAAAAAGTAAGCGTGTTCTATATTATGATGCCATACCAAATGAAAACCCTAAAAGTACAATAAAATTCCGAACAGTTATATGATTGATTTTGTATGTGGCAGCAGTATTGCTTAAGTTTTACTAAATAACTAGCAGATGGCAGAGTAACGCTAGAACATAGAAGAACAAGATGGCTGCCTCATCATCAACATGCACCGCATTAGATAAGCAACCTGTGATGCGCCTTTTGAGTAGTGAAGGTGTCAAACCAATTGAAATTCATCTCAGGATGATAGAGTGATACAGCAGCAAGTGAACGAGTGATATATAAAATTTAAAAGCGGCGTAACTTATGTAGAGGACGCTCTATAACCGAGGCAGGCTTACCGCGTAGTGACGGACGAAAACATTGCGATAGTGGAAGAGGTTGTAAAAGAAAACAGTCATATAACTCTAAATAAAATAGCCACATCTTTGAAGATTACTTATAGTTTAGCGCAAAATATTTTCCATAACGTGTTGCAATTTAATAAGTTGCTGAATTGAACGACGTTTGCGTTGTTTTCGTGTCGAATGTGATGCATTTCTGTAAACATCTGTTACAGGCAATGAGACTTGAGTTCACTAGACCAACCAGAATCGAAAAGGTCAAATAAGTAATGGCTCCGAAACCAAAAACTTTCCACTCTCAACCATCAGCGGTAAAATTCATGCTCACCCTCTTCATGGATGCAAAGGGGGTCATTTTGGAACATTACGAAAGGGAAGTGACCGTAACCGGTACTTCTTATTCAAATTTTCAGAAACCTTAATATCATGGATGAGGGACCATTTAGGATTTCGTTGGGTTCAGGAAATTGAGACCCAAAGATACAGTGCCGGACATTGCCCAAAGCTGGGCAGCTGTTTATATAGCGGAACCTGCCATAACCAACAAATCTGCCTTTTCATTACCTGTATGTCCCTGATGGCCAGTAATCCAGCATATAGTTACTGTGTTGTGCCTATATACCAGCGACTGATGTTTCTGCCAACATCCCCACACCAATCTGGATGATATGGTGGGGTTCGATAGAGCCCTTACGACACCTTGATTTTGATGGTCCCTACTGATAAATTCTACTGTGAAGACCTAAATTGCATACATTTCAGCCTGAAACACAGAAGAATATTGCCCTAATGGAATGATTACTTCCATTTAGGGAGATTTGCTAAAAACACCTGCTGCAACAGAGCTGCTTAACCTTAACCCATCCCTAAACCAGATCAGGCCCCAGCAATCAAGCAGATTTTGAGCATTATTAGTCCAATCCGCTGTGCTGAGGATTGTTGTAGAATATAAAGTGTTGAAGGTCCTGACCGGGGTAACATGATTACCCGCACCCCTCCATAAGCTCGGTAAGCTGTCAGTCATTGAGGTGTGCTCCCAGCTGTAGCCCTCATCACGCCATCGCTCGGATTAAAGCAGTCTGGATGCAGTTCTGATTCCCTCCATTCGTATAAAAAGGCACAAGGGAGGCAGATGAAGGAACACCTCCAGAGCTGCAGTTGGTGTGGTTCTTAGGGCGTTTCCGATACCTAAGCATGTTGGTGCAGTTGCTTTGGCTCCTTACACCCGGCCACCAAACAAGTACTACATAGGTTAAGGCTGGTCTGACCACCGTCGTATACAATTGATGTACAACTTTGGGAGTCTGGCCCCGCGCAACCCCACACGTCCGGCGGCACGTCAAAAGATCGCCGTCGCTTTTTTTGCTCTTTCAAGTGTGTGGTACTCCATGTTAGCCTTCGGTCGAGAATTACGCCTAAATATTTAACATTATAATCCCAACATATGGGTTTTTGTTTGATGTAAAGAGACCCTTGAATAGGAATCCTTTTGATAAAGGCCACTACCTTCGTTTTGCTGGGATTGATGACTAGCTGGTGGAGGTCGGCCCAGATAGCAATTATGTTTAGGGCATCACGAATGACACCCCTAACAGTAGATTAGAATTTCCCAGTGATATGCAAGACAATGTCATCTGCATAGCCCTGAGCAAAAATTCCTTCAGAGTTAAATGCCCTTAGTAAGTCAACTACTAGGTTCCATAAGAGTGGTAATATAACACCACCTTGTGTACAGCCTTTTGTAGCTGAGGCCGTTATTTCACAGCGATTTAAAGTCGCTATGACTGTCCTGACCTTTAGCAGGTTTCTTATCCATAACAAAATGTTGGGATCTACACAATGATAAGAGACAACTAAGTGTATAGAGTTGAAGGTGACATTATCAAATGCTCTTTTGATATCTAGAAAAACTCCCAGGCTTATCTGTTTGTGAGTCAGCACCTTTTCGATCCTGTAAACAATCTCTACAGACTTGTCTGGTTGGTAGGCATGCTGGCGATGGTGCATAGGGGAGTCCTTCAGCACCTCACTACGTATGCATTCTGCAAACATCTTTTCCATTCCTTTCAATAGGAAGGACGTTAAGCTGATTGGACGGAATGCTTTGGCTTGTTCGTGATGGCCTAGCGGTTTTGGGTAAGAAGACCACTCTGGTTTAACGCTAGACTTGTGGAATATAGCCTAGTGCTAAGCTGGTCCTGTAAATTTTTAAGAAGTAACAATTAAGAATTTCGATTCCCTCTTAAAGTAAAACAGGATGGATACCATCACTTCCTGGCGATTTGTAAGGTTTAAAGCTATTTATAGCCCTATTTATAGCACTTTTAAGGTCTGCATTTGATTCACCCCTGTATATTTGCATACTAAGAAACTACTAATTGTAAACAAAATTTTAAATAGTAATCGATTAAGATTTGAATATTGTCCAAGATTTATTCAAATTACTACTTATAATTCTACAATAATGCAATATTACGAGACAACTCAAGCTAAATTAAATTTTTGGGAGAAAAATATTTTCCAAATTGTTATACTCAAATTTCGGTTTGTTAGATTCATTTGAAAGTATGAATAATGCAAAAGGCAAAAGCTGTAAAATGAAAATCGCACTCATGGAATATTCACGACAGAACCAGTTCGTTTAAAAAGGAAATCAAATTCTTCAAAAACTTTTTCAACATTAATGAATAATATCTTAGATTAGGCAATCAAAATACAGCTAAATAAATGTTTTTATTTCCTTAAATTAAAAAAATGATGTTGCAAATTTGTTTAAATTATCGTATCTCTTTGTATTAACATTCTGTAAAATTAAAGTTTTCCTTGCGTATTTTAAGATTCACATTTCGTATCAATTTTATGTTTAATAATATAATTGCATTTTCTTACAACTTCGTTTAACCACAGTTGATTAGGATTAATTGTGGCCTACTTTTCAATTAAGACAGCAAAAGATACAAGAATAATACTTATTTTACAAAATTGCAATAAATGTATTAACTAAAGCTAAAGTTATTTCAATATAATTGAATTAAGCATTTTTTTAATTTAAAAATTTTGTATCAATTTTTCTCAGGTTAGCCAAATTTGTATTTCAATGTTAAAAACTAATTATTCCCTAGTGAACGGATTTTCAAATTAAAAAGCATCGATTAAAAATAATTTAAATTTAAAAATGTGTTAAATTTTATGTCCGGCGGCTTCTAATAATTAAAAACAGTTAGATAAAATATTTTGAAGTTTTTTCATAATTTTAATATTTGTTATTTATTGTTCCTGCACACAAAGTCACCGTTTAACAAATTTGATCCAATGGTAAAACACGTATCCTTCTACACTGACAGCCATTTTATAAAACCATTAAAAATAAAAATCGCTAAATTTTATTAGTATTTCTATAGCATCCTTTGGTTCGAATAGTTTACGCCCTTAAAAAGTGTTCATATCTGATTCTCATGTATTGTTCGAATTACGTACTGCAAAAAAAAAGTATTTCAAATATTTTCCTTTCAGTCTAACTTAAAATAATATTATTCAAATGACGTTTATATGCGGCACAATTATACCGATGAAACTAAACTATAGTTCAAGTGGTATAGGTAATTATTTGAACTAATTAGGAAGTACCTATTTGGGATCTTTTTTCATATGAAAAATATTATAAATAAAATAAATAATGTGTTGCCTCAATTTAAATTTGCGTCAAGGGCTATTTTTCTTTCAAGTTCAGTTGAGCTAACAGAAACACATGAGAGTATTCAGAAGTTACTAATACATCTAAATTATTTCTTAACGCAGTTGCTACCAATGTTAAGGCATTTGTCATAACGGGGAACCAGTTTTCCTATACCATCTCTATATCATGTTTCTGCATGAAATTTCGCCCAATCTTGCACACTGGTTTTCAGCTTATCATTAGTGCTGAACCGCTTCTTTCCAAATCACACTTGGCGGAAAATTCAAGCTAGGTGCGGCCGGCCGAATATCTCCCATTCAAAATTCTTGAAAAGCGTCTCTATTTATGCTGCGATATGAAACCGTGCATTGGTCATAAACCAAGACAATGCCTGATAGCAACATTCCTCTCCTTTAGTTTTGCATTGCTCTTCATAGATGTTTTAGAGTTTCACAGTACATCGGCGCAGTAATTATTCTCCCAGGCTCCATGACCTCCAGCAGCGAAATTCCCTTACATTCCCAAAACACGGTAACTATAACCTTTCTGTTGAAACAGATTTGTTTGAAATTCTTCGGTTTGTTGGGCGAGTTCATATGCATCCACCGTTTCACTGTATTCACGAAGTTAACAAACATTTCATCTCCTGTTATGATCTTACTCAAAAATATTCTCCTTCCACACTGTAACACTGCAAAAACGTTAGGGCAGAAAATAGTCGTTGTTTGAGCTTCGGGACCCATCGTGCGCAAAATTTGTTGTAGCCGAGTTTTACTGTAACAGTATCATAAAGACCTAACAGAAAAATTCGAAGAAAATCACTAGAAAGTTCAGAAATTGCGAATCCTCAGCGCTCACGAATCACTGCATTCAGTTTTTCGACAACGTCGTTTGTTGCTACAAACTTTTTTCTCTGGCCCCCTTCGTCATGTATATCAGTTTGTCCTTCCAAAAGATGTCTACACCATTTTCTCATAGCAATATCGCTCATAACATTTTCCCCATATACAACACGCAATTCCTGATTAATTTCTGCCGCACTATTGCTTTTGCTTGTAGAAAACGAATTACTGAGCGAATCTCGCATTTATCGAGATCTTCAATTACAGTAGACATGATAAAACAACGCTCACTTCAAAACTAGGGCACGTAAAGGTCTAAATCAATACTGCGCAAGTGTCGCTTAACAATGACAAATGAATTACCATTGCCAACCTAACCGAACTGGAAGAAAATAGGCCTCGTATCTCAATAAGTGCGTTGGGCTTGCAGTGCGTACCCGATGACATATTTCAAAATGGATTTGCTTGAAGTCGGTGAAATTTTTGCAATAATCATTTAATAATAGACATAAAGCAAAAAAATATCTATATCATCGATTATAAGAACCCATGATCAACCCAGAACATGCAAAAGCTTTAATCTTATATACGAGTGTATTTACGTAGGCTGATTACATTTCAAACATCATTGTTTACTTCTTTTTGAGCCGAGGTTTCTCTTTGGTTTTCCGTTTCCAACAGCTAAACTAATCGGAAAGCTTTGTAATCCAAACATCGTCGTGACTCGGACCTATGCTTTTACTTCCTGCCAAACACGCCGTTTTGGTCACTTTTAGTTCGTCAGAAAGTTCTAACTGGTTTATTTCCTAAACACTGCTTAATTGTAGTGTATGAATGGTGAATTTATTTATGAAGCATTGTATGCCTCAAGCTCCTTCTGCTGTTTTCAAAACATTCTTCTAACCGGTTGATAAAATTAGACATGCCTTTAATAGATTCATCGACTGTCCTTGGTTTTGCAATATAAACTTTACCACTTAAGTATCCCTACAGAAAACATTCTGGAACACTGATATCCGGGCATCTTAATAACCAGTTCAGGTCGCCATTGCGAAAAATTAGAAGATATATAAACACTCTTCATAAGACTTAAATAGAAACCTGAGGTGTGCGGCAGATTGATCGATCTTGCTGGAACCAATATTTATCCATTTTCTTCAATTTGGGACAAAAAATCTGTTTGAAGCATTTGTGAAACCTTTTTTGGTCATTTTTCTGAAAGAAAAATGGCCCGATCGCTCTTAATAACGAAACTGCACACCAAACCGTGATTTTCGGTAGATGTAATGGTTTTTCGCGAATTTTGCACGGATTTTTCTCCTCCAGTATCGACCATTTTGCCTATGTACATCTCCGCTTAGATAAAAATAGTCTTCGTAACTCATGAATAAACGGCGTATATATATATGAAAAGCCGACTGTATCACGAACAATTGTAAGACTTCTCACCAAAAGAATTTTAACCTAACTAAGTAGGTTAAAATCTAAAAGTTTGCATTTCCAAATAGCGTGACCAACACCAGCAGACCAATGGTTTCGCC
>JAHWXV010379375.1:0-12554 GCA_024586415.1 Phrixothrix hirtus | reverse complement strand
CAATTTACTAACGGAGCTAATATCAGACTGGATCGAAGTTTTGATAACACAAGAGGAAACAAGTATCGTCCGGACAAACATTGTTGCTCTCACTGTATCAGTAGGATAAAAAAATTCATAGCACATTAATTCGTAAACTAAATCAATAATTTATAACAATTTCTAATGATTGTTTTAATTAATTTTGTAGAAGACTAAATCACACTTTTTAACGAACTTCCCGCCTTTAAAAAGCCGTTATTAACTCTTAACATAAAATTAATTAAAACAAACATTAAAAGTTGTTATAAATTATTCATTTAGTTTATAAATTACTGTGTTGTGCATTTTTTATCTTAACAGTGAAAATGTTACAGATTTGTAATAATTTTTAATTCTAATTACAAATGAAATACCTACCTATTTCAATCGATCAAATAGTAAATCTGACTATTTTATTTAAGGCGGAATCGGCTTAGTAGTATTAGAGGAGTAATCCGTTTAAAATTATTGTAATCTTCCAAACAATAGGGAAACTTCGTTTTGCTAGGCAGCTAAGCAAAGCACGTCTGAAAACAGGATTGTATTGAAGTTGCTTGGCATGCTGAATGATTTTAAACTTTAAAAATAAGATTCATACGTGATAAAATTTATTTATTTATTATAAAAAAAATTGTGTTTATATTATTTATTTAATAAAAAAGTATTTTACTTAATAATGTTGACCAATACAATAAATAAATAAATCATTATTACGTAACTTGACTTGAAAGTGGAAGATGTTTTAAGTACGTATTAATTTTAATTTAAAAAGTGATTCCTTATAAAAGATATTTACATGGTTCAAAATTCCCAAAACTGTCATTAATTAAACTATTAACATTATTTAAAATTTAACTATGTATGTTGAGGTTTTTATAGTCGTTTCAATTTTAAGCTGAATTTTTTTCATTTTCAGAAGTTAGCATTTACCAATCTGATTTAATAATTACAGGACATTAGGCAAATATATGTATGTATTCGTTTTAAATGTATTATTAATTATTTTATTTACAAAATTCATTTAAAGGACATTGAATTTATAAATTAATTTTATTTACTAAACTACTATAAATTAATTTGAAACCTTTTACAAAGCGAGTAAAACTCGCTTTATAATAATTTAAAATAAATTATTTAGATAGGTATTAAACAGTATTGATTATAATTACTAATTTGTTATTTTATTGTAGTGATAGGTTGTAATTTTTCATATTTAAAGATATTCTATCAATTTTACTCTAGAGCGTCTTGGTAATGGCTTTTATAAGTGGAAAAAGACAACTATCGCGTGGCTTTGCTAAATGTGTGATAGAAAAAGAACATAAATATACTCGGAGATGACAATTTTATTACGAGTAGTTGTACCACTGCAACAGTATGATTATTGTAGTGTTACAATGTTTGAAAATTCAAAACATGCTAAATTTTACTTTTAATTTTTTATCGTAAAGAATGAACTTTTAGGTGCATTTAAATAAGATTTCGCCATCATTAACGGAAAGCGGCTAGTACATAATATACGGTTGTATTCAAAAGTAAAGCGTACAACCACTGTAAGTAGTTTGGGCAATATTTTGTTAATGTATATTCGACTTTTTTAATGTGTTACGTAATGTAACGTTGAACTTGAAAAAATATAGATTTGATTTAATTGTTATATTTCTATTTTAAATTATGCCCAAAAATTAATACACGAAAACGAGCTTTCATTTTACTTAGAAATTTAGAGCCAGTTAGGCATTTAAAATTTGTCAACACTCGCCAAATAAATTTACTATTTTTGAAGTATACATAATAGTTTACAATAATAGCTACAATCAAAATGAAAGATAAGCATTTTTCGACATGCAAGTAAAGTGTACGTTTTTTTATCAAATAAAAGTAACTTTCAATTTATTTGACTTTGACAGCAACAAATAAATTTTCAAATTTATTTCTATAAGTTACTTTAGAAATAGTCTGAAAAGCAAACTACTTTTACAACATGCAAATAAAGTATACGCTTTTTTATTCAATAGAATTGTGCATAAAATACATAATTTTTCAAATGACTATAACTTGGCGGAATAAAAGGGTTATTGCTTGTCGACAAAAAAACTTAATTTTAAAACACAATAAATTCAAACACCGTCATTGTATGCATTTAGGATATTTAATTTATATTTATGTGTAACTATAATGATCACCTTCCTGGATTCATTACCGTTAAGAAAGTTACAAGAATTGAGCAATGCAATCATTTTCGGTAAGGAGATACACCAATAATTTATTTTCAACTGGATATTTTATAGCCTATTTAACATAAGTTGTGTTCGGCAAGAGCGAGACAAGTATAAAAGATGAAAAATGCATACTTTGTCAGAATTCCAACTACACCCTAATTCAGTGAATCATTATAATCAAATTGCTTTTGAATAATGAATTATATAATTTTAAAATGCTTTTAAATTACAAATCAAACCTGAACTGCATGCGCTTACACATTTAAGTTTGAAAAAATAATATTTGATCTATATTTTTGGGCCTTTTAAAGTAAATAATTTTAAACAGTTTACAATTTTTTTGCAAAAATTATTGCCATTTTTGAAGTTTTATCGGTTTGGGCACTTGGAATGTTATCGTCTGTCTCATAATTCTTTTAACGACCCAATAATTTTGCACTACTGTAAATCTGAAAGGAAAAACGCATAATTTACACTGGTTTTTCATGTGAAAGAATCCCCTTAAGGCAACTTACTTATTTCAATGGATTGTACTATAAGGAATCGGCATTGCATGTATCAATATAAGTAAATTTAATAAAAACATTCAATTTGGATGTAATTTTTATTTATAATATTATCTACAATAATGTAGACTTAAATTTATATTAAAGGTTATTCGTGCTTAACCCTGCTTTAATCAGTAATAATATGAATTTCCAAACTTTAAGGTAGCTTATAAAATGTTTACACAGTATATGCGTCACATTGTAGAAAAATTTGAAGATACTTGGTTATTGATGATTTTAAAGTTCGTGTAGAACGCAGCCTTACCAAATCCCTTTCGAAGTTATCTGCACAAACAGGTTTTTCTAAGAGTACACGTCACAAAGTCGCTAAAAGAAAATTACATACGCACTCCTATAAACTAAAAGTAATACAGGAATTGCATCCTATTGATTTTAAAGCACACACGTCAACTATCGCCATTGGTTTAACAACTCAAATGACGACAGATTATTGAATTTAAAATTCTTTAGTGGTGAATTTTGTTTCTACCTAACAGGTTATATAAATTTACAAAATTATAGAACTTGAAATACAAAAAACTCACATAATTTTATCGACGCCTCATTAGATCCGATTAAAATTGGATTTTTATGGCTATGTCAAGGCATACAATTATCGGACAAATTTATCATGCTCTATAGTGAAAACCATACAAATATTATTAATAAAAAATTAAACACAACTTGGAAATGCGTATTTACAAATTACATATGTATAATGTAAACATTAAACATAACAGTACAAATTGGGAATGATATTAGTCTCATAACCCTTTATTTCTATGCAGTGGCAAATTTTATAATTTTCAGAATTCAATGTACAATCAAATCCAATGGATATGCCCACTTTAGACAAGTTTGCTACGAAGTATCATATTCTAAACTCAACAGTTTAACGCAAGAATTCATTAATGACTTTCCGATTATTGGTTAAGATAATAGTACAGCTTAGAATATTTTAAATATAATTCTGTTTAACAAAATTGCTATTTCTTTTCTAGCAATACAAACGGATTAATCATGCTGTTTCTATTAATATTATGAAATTGGTTTTATAATAAAAATTGTTGTATATATATGGAGAATTTCAGGTTTGCGGAATTTTATTAGTGATTTTATAAAGGAATTTTAAAAATATTTGCGCACTATATAGAATATTATTCCGGTGTCAATTTATTTTTTAAAATATATATTTTTATACATTTGGATTCTAAATACAATTTTGAGTAAATTTTTTAAAAAATTCTTGAGCTATGACACGTCCTCGGGAATTATTCCAATTTTAAATAAGCGTTGCCTAATGTAATATTAAATAAAGGAACAAATACCTAGATCTTGAAAAGGGTAATTGAAACGATGTTTTATATTAAACCACAGAGCCTTAAAGCCCCGCTCACTAATAGACTTATCCGCAATGTGTTCATAAATTCCTGCCGTTTCTTTAAAACGCAGCACGTGTAAAAGTACATTTTTTTAAATGGCAAACATTGTATTATCACAATTTTTAACTTGCCATAAAATTATCTTTCTAAAAATATACTGATCACCTTATACTTCTTGTCACTTTCAAAATAATAATAATAGCAAACCAGTTTACGATTGATATAGTTTTCATTCTAATATTATCATAGCGACCTTGCGTCAATATGAATTTTCAAAATTATAAAATAAATTATTTGTAATACACTTGGTATTCATACATTTCTACTGTTCCTGCAAAGCTTAACAGGTGAAAAACCAATATTTTTAAATATTATGTAATGTATATTAACAAATTTTTCAACTCAATATAAAATTATATTACGAAAAATTGGGGGCTCCTTATACCCGACTCCTACCGTTTTCAAAATATTAATGGTTTTTAATTTTTCCGGTCGTTTTTAAAGAGAATGAACAACTGAATTCAGAACACATAGATAGAAATTATTAATACGTTTTGTTAATGGGAACTAATTTTTGACAAGCCAAATCTAGAGAATTAATATTTAGGAAATATTTAAATTATAATTTCAAGACTAACCAAAAGCAATAATTGGGATACATATTTTTTCTTAAAAAAATGGGCATTATTTTAAAACCAAGTGTATATAATTTAAAATCAAATTAAAAAAATTATATTCAATAAATTAGGAAATAAACAAGTTATCTTTTATTTATTTGAAAAAGTATACAACTTTGTTGAAGTAAACAGTAATAATTCCCTAGAATTACTCGTACACTTACGTTTTAAATGATTTTATTATCTCAATAAGCCATCAAAACCTCATTAGCAAGTATAGAGAATGCGGTTAGAATGTGACTATTCCTGAAATATTTAAGTAAACTGGGCATTTACAGTGGATTTAACTGTACTCGATGCTTTTCTATTAAAAATACTCACCGTAGTATGAGGTTAGGTTGAAAACGAATGCACATAGGCTTGTAGAGCACGAACAAAAACAAATAGCAAGATCGGGCAAAAAGTACATTAAAGTACAATTCTTAAGTTTCAAAATCATATATTTATTTTTCAACATAGTTGCCTTTAAGGATGACACATTTCTCCCAACGTGCAACATGTTTCTTCATTCTGTCACTGAAAAATTGTACCGACTTTTCTCGAACCCGGGACTTGACAACTGCCTTCACCTTATCATCTGAGGTGTAATGATTACTCTTGAGGTCTCTCTTAAGTAGAGGAAAAAATAAAAATCGCAAGGCGCAAAATCGGAGGAATAAGGAGGGTGTGGAATCGGTTCAAACTTCAGGTTTTGCAGAACCTCTGCAGTTGTGCGCGAGGTGTGTGGATAAGCATTGTCATGTTGCAAGATTATTGGTTCCAGGCTGCCTCTAACACGACAAACTCAACGTCGGGGGTGTTTTAGAGTCTGTATGTAGTGAGAAGAATATACCGTTGCCCCTCGTTCCAGAAAATCGGTCACATACACTCAGTGAGCATTTCAAAACACAGTCAAACGAAGTTTTCTTGCGGGTGGTTGTGTTTTGAACTTTTTCGCCTGAGGAGAAGACGGGTGTCGATATTCAACGCTCTGGACTTTCTCTTTCGTCACAATATACGAAACAAAGTGGCCGCCTTCGTCACAGTAGCGCTGCAAAAGTTGCTCGCCGCATTCCAATCGACGCTATTTATTCTCATCTGTGAGACGGCGCGGTACCCATCGTGCACAGATTTTACAGAATCTCAATTGCTCAATAATGAAGCTAACACATTTCTTGGATATTCCAATATGATTTGCGATACGCCGGTCATTTTGAATCAAATCGTCGACGAGTATGCGATGTTTATCGTCTGTAGCAGTGATCGGACGTCCTGTCAGCTCTTACTGCGTTTTGTAAACTTTTAAGTAATAATAATGCAAATGCATTTGTGATGCATGATTGTATACATTACCTATTTAATAAATTTAACTAGAATAGGATTCCTTTAAATTCAGAACGAAAGCATGTTTCTAAGAAATAAATAGGTTAAAATCAAAAACTATTTAGATCCACCTTGTATTATATATAAAATTATTCATTGCAAAGTTACATATTAAAAATTTGTCATATTAAAAAGAAGTCAATTATTTTGTATTCCCATAGACGATGATGTCAGTATTGTCGCCTGTTAAACAGTAAAGTACTGCTGAAACACGTATCAAGGTGACCCGGCAGTTAAATACTCATGCAAAAACCATATAAGCGGAATCTCAAATAAGTAATGTATATGAATATGAGAGAACCTTGTTTACAATTTTTTTGTATATCAATGTAATTACAAAACGTTCCAAGAGATTCGATGCCAGCGCGAAGGTTGAAAGTGATGCAATTTTAAGATTCAGAGTGGAAAACATACAGTAGTTGGTTACCAGTTTTTAAGCGATACAGTTCGCGGAGAGACAGCTTATTTTGAGTAGTGCCTTGTCTTTAATTTTTTCGATTTTGAATCTGTCATTATCAAAGTTATTAATCCACTAAACCATTGGTGTCGAAGTTGGGATTTCCAGAATTTATTTGGGATTCGAAATTTGACCAGGTTTGGGCAGGTACCGTGGCGTTAGCTTCGTCCGTGACGGGTCTTCATGTAATTAGGACACAAAGGCAGCTTTGTATTGAGTTGAAACAACGTTAGAATCTTCAAAAATAGTAAGTCTGTATAAAAGAAAGGGATCCGATACATTTCGATTTTTAAAAAGTAACTTATCTAGAACTACAAGATCGTTTGAGTTTGCAAATTTACGTAACGTAATAAAAACACACATTGTTGCTACCGTTTAATTTTGGAATGAATTGAAGCGAATGGATTATAACCTTCCAATAATTACTGGTTGAATAAACATTTTTGATTATTAAGTTATTTGTATACGTGTACATTATTGTAAGCTAATTTACTGTAAATTTTGTAATTGTATTTTAGTAATTTAAATTGTTCAACGTAACTTTTGGTAGTTGGGTACCCATTTTGATTATATGTTGCACGTATAGTTTCGTTTAAGTGTCGTTGGCGAAACCTAGAGTTCATTTATTAATTGTAACCAGCATCCAATTATTCCCAGTTGTAATAACCAGCTGGATTTTGTAAATTAATTGTTCCGAGCCTAGATTTCGTTAGCCAATGTTCTGTGTGTTTAGCATGTAATCCCTGTTGAATTTATTAATTAATTATTGACTTTATATGTATATATGTGTATTTTAGTGCAAACAAAAAATATATATAGATATTCTTGTGCTCAATTTTGGTTATTATTTCATCAACGTAAAACTTAACGCGCAATCATAGTTATACAGTGCGGGTATAAAAAGTTAAATAGCAATTTAATAATTTTTAGGAACGAAAGCCATAAAGCATTTATTTCTGAGTAAATATAACACTTCCTTAAAACTCTAAAGTTCAGTTAGTTAATTAAATACTATACCAGGTGCTCAGTTCTGAAAGCCTGCCCGTAATCATTTTATTCAATGCACATTACGCTCTGCAAATAACGTAAACAACATCTAAGGTTTCAATTAGCATTTTTCATTGACCTTTATATACAGAGCGATCATAAATAAGTGAGCATCTTTAGCATTAGAATATTTCTCTTTTTCAGTTTAATCTAGTATCTACGGTACCACTAGAGTGTCTGTCTCCACTTTTAAGGTAGGTCTCTAACATCGCGATATTCAAGGTGTTTCGTAAAAATCGCCTGATTGCTGTTTGACTTGAGAACAGTGATGCCCACCTTTTACCGATTTCGACTTAATTCTACAGTGTTTAGCCTCGCAAGTATCGACGAACCACACTTCGCTCCACCGAAGCTTTGCCGGTCGTGGTTAAATACTTGTGATTTCTTCAACAATTATGGCTTTTCCAGGCTCGCAACCACGAAATTTTATTAGCCATCGATTTACAGTAGACCTATCAACAGCATCGTCACAAACAGCCTTTAAACGACGATGAATCTCAGTAGAAGTCACTTTTTCAGCAGTTAAAGATTCGATAACAGCACGCTGTTTAACTCGCGTTGACATAGCACCAGAACACGTCTTCATACTTCCACTTCTCGAAATATACCGGATGAACGCAATGGCCTCAAACCTGCGCATGCGTATTAAGGGGTAATGTTACTTCCACATGCCACCTGGAGCACTTCTAAAAATCATTTCGTTCACACTCTACAAGCATGTGTGCATTAGTTTTTAGCCTGCCCTCGTAGACTAGTATGTATTATAAACTATTACAATCGTCAGTACTAAGGGGTAGATAGCCACTAACGTTCCAATAAAATTACCGGCGATCGAGCGCCACAACATAAACATTAGAATCAAAGCTGCAGTTAGCCAACCAACTAACCCTGTACCTGAAGAATAACTTGTTTTATTATGATCCTTATATAGACATAATCATCTTATCTTTCGTAACAAAAGGCATTGAATTGCCTCATTATGGTTTTGTACAGCACACCTTATTATCATTTTAAAAATAAATAAGGTGCGTATTTTATTGTAAAAAAAAATTATAAAAAGTAACAATTTATTAGGTTATATACATATTTAATTATTATTGTTTTACCTAAATTAGTAAATATAAATTATTTTTTCATTACTATTTAATCATTTCATTAAATTAACAACAACGCGGGTAATATAAAACCGCTATTGCATGAATTAAATGAGTTTAATAGTTTATTATGTTTATGCTATATAAATTGTATAGCATTTTTAAAACACGTTTTAATACTATAGAAACAATATAAATTAAATAAAAGAATCTGGTGTGAGACAACACACGACTTTCTCTTACGCACATAGATATGCAAGTAGTGTCCAAAAATGATTAAATTATTATTTATGTTTATTTTGGAAACGGTAATTGTAAACGGTCACCCATCCAACTTACAGGACATGGCAAAGGATGCTTAAGTCCGGAAATTTTTTCCGATAACTTGCTTCAATGCATTTTTTCAGAAAAACCGTCAAGTTCACGTAAAAGGGCATTGAAAGCATAATAACCGTAGTAAGTTTAAAAAAAATGTTAAAAATGTTTTTGAGAAAAACGCCAAAGAAACTAAAACATCCCAGGCATAAAGTGGCACTTCTGGTCATTCAATCTTAACTAAATTCTTGACGTCGCATGCGCGGATAATAAAAGACTTAAATATAAAATGTCACTTTTATATGATGTTTAGTTTTTGAGATATGATGTTCACAATTGATATTCCAAGTACTTCCGGTTACTCGATTTTCGAAAATTTATTAGCGAAACTACTTGGTTCATATAAAACGGAGTGAAGTAACTAAGAAATACAATAATTTTTAAAAAAATTGTTATGGCCGATTTCAATAATATTGCGAAAATGACAGACATTAAGTGGAACTTTCGGTCATTGGATTTTATCACATTCTTGATCTAGTATACAAAGGTAGTCATGGCCGAAAATATAAATTTCAATTCAACTTCATAGTTATTTTATTTAGAGTTAACGGTGAATGTACTTCCGGTTACTCAATTTATGGAAATATTTCCAAGAAATAACCCAAACTATATGAGAGGGCATTAATTGGCTAAGAAATGCAATAAGTTTATACAAAATCGTGTGGGTGTGGGTGTGCGTGTGCGTGTGCGTGTGAGTGTGGGAGCGCGTGCGCGTGGGCGTGTGCGTGTGCGTGTGCTTATGCGTATGCAAGTGCGTGTTCGTATGCGTGTGCGTATGCGTATGCGTATGTGTGTGCGCATGCGTGAGCGTGTGCGAGTGCGTGTGCGCGTACGTGTACGTGTGCGTGTGCGTGTGCGTGTGCGTGTGCGTGTGAGTGTTTGTGTGCCTGTGCGTGTGCGTGTGCCTGTGCGTGTGCGTGTGCGTGTTCATGTGCGTGTGCTTGTGCGTATTCGTGTGCGTTTGCGTTTGCTTGTGCATGTGCGTGTGCGTGTGTATGTGAGTGCGTGCGCGTGCGCGTTCGCGTGAGCGTGCACGTAGGCGTGTGCGTGTGCGTAACAAAAATTAGTAGCACAACTTTGATAAAAACTGAAAGTGTAATACAATAATTTTACTCTAAAAATTGTTATGACAAATTTTTTACCATAATTTTCAAAGTTAAATTATTGTATTACACTTCCAATTTTTATTTCCAAAAATTTTGCTGGCGATTTTTGTTAAAATTACCAGAGTAAATCTTGCATATGTAAAGTGGCTCTTAGTTAAAACAAAATTTAGCTACACATAAATATAAAATATTCTAATCTATAGTCTAATCCACATTGAGGATGCATTATAGCAACCGTAAGGCAATGCTTTTCTTATACGAGTATATGAACCATCGTTGCAAGACAGTTTTATGTTTTGTGTTTAAAACTTTTGTTACAAAATAAACAGCCGTAATATACACTATACATAATAAAAGTTTTGTTCACAAGCTATTTAATTTTAACATTGCCTGTCAATCATATTTGCATCTCACAACAGTAAAGTAACCGTTAAGGTTTGACAACAGTGTACTCCAAATTTTTACAAAATTTGAACTGGAAAAATACGTTTACCATCTCTCCGTCTATAATACATAAACAGAGAAATGTTATTTAGTTTAAATAAACAAAATTAGATAAAATTTTACAATACATTCCTTGCTTTTAACCTCGGGGAATGCCTAGATTGACTAATACCGGTAAAGCACAATTATTCCAAAAACGAATAAGCTTTGACACACTTGACAAAATTCCAAAAATTAACATCTTTTTCAATTTTAATGTATTCTAGGTCTACGTCAGTGTACAAAATCAAATAACAAATTTTCTTATTGCAAATATGCTTGTATTAATAATTATATATGTATGTATATGCTTTTCTTTTAAATATAATACTGCTGAGGAATTAATTTGAACACAAAATCGTTTATCGTTGATTGTAGCATCGCTAAGTTTTTTACCCCTGTGAACATAAAAGCATTTAACCTCTACAACTTCGTTATTTTTAATTATTCCATCAGGACCGCCGCCAAAAAAACGGTCTTCTTTGCAGATAAAAAGCCCACATTTCCTTATTTTAACTTTTAGTTGTTGTTGAAACTGATATATGGAATTTGTCCCATTTACTTGTTTGTATTGGAGACCTTTTGTTTTGAGAAATTTGTTAGCATAAAACATATTTTTAACTAAATTATGACAAGGTGTATTGAACGCCGCAAACAGATTATTCCAAACCAAGACGCCGTAATTCTATTTTGCCTAGTATGAAACAATCTTATATTTAGTTACGGCCGTTTAGTTTGTTCTTCTCTTTCTGCAATGTTTTCATCTTTCAATGCATTCAAAATCTTTGTTTTTGAATTTGCCATTTATGTAGGATTAAGACCTGGTTCTACAGGATTGCTACCGTAATCCATATCTTCATCACCTTTCCGAATATTAGTTCGCCGTACATCCCTTTTGTTTCCTGTTGCTTGGCAACGAGTATAAAATTTTTGCAAATATATTTTAGGTTGATTTGACATCATAATATTAAAAATATACCCATATTGTAAGCCAAACCTGCACCTAAGCATCGACTTCTATATATTTTCCTTTGACACAATTTTTTTCATTTTCCACCAGTAAACTATTACAGACATATACTGCACTGTTAGTACTTACATTATTTTTCAATCTAACTGCTTTTCAAACTACATTTTCAACAACCTGAACGAGTTTCCTGTATAAATATATTGGACGATTTTAATAGAGCTACTTTGTTGCCTGTTGTTATTTTGTTGCATACCTCATTTTGGCAATGTTCATGGTCACCAAAGATATAGTTAACTGAATTTCGTAAATCCTGTCGTAAATTATTTACATCATGATTTCTCGCTATTATAGTTCTAATCAACAGGTTTAAATTGTTGACTTTAGACTTAATAATATTTCTCGAGATTGCATCATAACTAGTATTCTTCGTAAGCTTATATAAATTAGAAGTTGTAGCACGTACTGTATGATTTGCGCATTCTAATTTAATTGCATATCTACTATACATTCGCTGTCTAATATTCTAGTATAAACACCATAGTCTTCCCTCCCAACCAAATACTTATATGGTAATTCATAACCTTTTTCTATTAAGACCTTCAACAATGATGGCTTGCTCCATTGATGTCGACGATCCACAATAATTTTTAAAACATATATGGTTCGCTTTTGTTGAAATGTATACAAAATAAAATTTATTTTTACACCAATTGTCAAACGCCTTCTTAATTTGTATCACCCTATACAATATATGAAAATTAATTAATTATACGTTTGGGTAAATAATAGCTATTAACTTTTGTTGAATGC
>JAHWXV010379361.1:0-13024 GCA_024586415.1 Phrixothrix hirtus | reverse complement strand
GGCGATTATACGCTCGACCCCGTAGTACCTGGAATTGCTATTACAATAGCATTATATAATAAATAATCATTAGGGTACAATAAATATAAAATTATTTTTACTAGTGCGTTTATTTTTATTATAGGCACTATAAATAAAGAGTTTAGTAAAATAATTTATTATTTATAAATATTCGACAGTTTTAAAGCTTATTTTGTAATTTGTTATCAGTTGTCCGAACTTCCGTGTACGGGAGTGTTCATGTACATCTCATGCACAAAGTTAGCTTGAGTTAAATACTTGTTTTTAGAAAATATTTAGTGACGCATAAATACGTTTAACATTCTTTAATTGTTGAAACACTTTCTTAGATATCCTGGAAAACTTATACTAGGACAAGTGCTATTTTATCGGCTCACAATTAATAATGTAAATACCAATTTTAAAACTTATAAAGCATGTCCCCACAGATATACGAGATGATAAGCATCCCTAATATTCTGGTCAAAATATCCCAAAACCCATGTTGTGAAACCAGTATCATTCATTTCGCGTATACCTCACTATTTCTTGAATTATTGATTCCAGTCAAGTTCACCTTAAGTTACATACAGCTGTTGACAATTTCTAACAGCATGCTTGAAATACAGATGACATTTATGATTATAATTTTTGCGTATCATATGATATTTTATGATTGATGAAGAACAGTAGAAATCAGATTCATTGTCGCTTTGTAACTATATTGTTACATAGATTTATAATTATACGTTAATTTTGCATGTTTCATCTAAGTTTGCTAACATTTGTGTGCTGATTGGATACTAACCCGTATTCCAGGTAAAAAGAAGTTGATGGATGTAAATTTATATTTTACAGTAATCTATCCTCAAAAATTTTGTTAGTCGATTGATGTATATTTATATTTAATATGGACCAAACGTGTTCGCCTTAACTATAAGTGACATCCTTAGGTATTGTCCAAAAAATATGTAATAAACCTATGTTAATATAAATATAAATTTTACAATAATATCAATTATAGGTAATCTGAAACGCTTGGTAAATTTGTAAATATTATAGGTCGATAATTTGATAAGTTAGGATTAATAATACACTTACTTGATAAAACATCTGGTCAGATATTATCGTTCAGAAAAAAAGCAATAAAATAGGTTTGCAAAAGAAAGGACGCGCATATTTCTATATTTCAATTAATTTACTTTAGATTTGTATGTTTTAAATTTCTATTTAGGTCTATTCTAATTATTAATTTTGAAGAATTGCTTGGTTTATATAGGGTAATTTTAAAATTCACCGACGAACTTTAACGCGGTACTATACAGGCCTAACTACTTCCATTTACAAGAAAATCCCATAAAATAGAACGCTTTCTTGAAAAAAATTGAAAATATCCACAGTTTAGGAACTACCGGAAAATGCATACACAACTGAATTATGTCTAGACACAATCCAAGTTTTACAACTTATCGCAAAGTAAATAACACGTTCAACAGCATCCAATTATTGCAAATTCATACATTCTGATGTATATTGCTCTTGATTTCTCTTTCTTTCAGAATTACCCCTAAAGCATTCAGCCAGTGTTCTCTCACTCTATTCAGATCTTCCGTACCATTAATTTCGTGTACATAAATCCTCACAGAAAGAAGTCCATTGGTGTTATATCCGGGGACTGAAGACCTGACTGGGGCATCATGCCCTCTATCAATCCGTCTATCAGAATATTGTTCACTTAGGTACCTCCGAACTGGATTGATGTAATGGTTAGGTATACCATCATGCATGTAGAACATTCGACGGAGGATGTCTCTTGAAACATCTTCCAATAGTTTTGGCAATTCATTTTGAAGAAAATTCAAATAAGGTTCACCATTCAGTTGCCCATGTAACGCATATGGATCAATTAAAATATCATTGAGGATTCCATCCCAAATATTTATTGAACGCTGTCGCTGAGAGGAATTTCCACGAATCTCCATAGGATTTTCATTCACTCACAAATGAACGTTATGAAGATTTACAGTTCGATTTCTGGTGAAACATAATTCACCAGTGAAGAAAGTTGCCTTGAGTAATCAATTCTCTTTGACAAATCGATCTACTGACCAGGTACAAAACTCTACACAAGAAGCATAATCTACTGGCAATAATTCTTTTACCCGTTGAAAATTGAAGGATCTAACGAACTGTTCTTGAAGTGTTCTATAGACGTTATACTTTGATACATTCAATTGCCTGCTTAAATTACGAATACTTTCAGTCTAATAATTTTCCACGCCATTCAATTCTTGCTAGATTTTGGCCTCCAATTGTCAAGGTCAACCAGCATTGACAGTTGATCGTATTAACATTCCAAACTCTCTAAATATCCCGTCAATTAAAGAAAACGTTAAATGATTAGGGATGCGCCTATTTGAGAATCTCTCCGCATACGTTCTTGATGCTGCTCGGCAGTTCATTTTGCATTCACCCCAAATCAAATGCATATCAGCCAGTTAATTAAATATATACTTCATATTGTAGATAAGGCCAAATTACACAATACATAACGCAATTAAGGTAGAAAATAAAGTTATTAAATGTTTTCAGGCTTATTACCTAATTGACAGTTAGTAAGGGAGATATGATAGGTCATGTCAACTCTGATCAATCAACCTGTCACAGGCGCGTTTGGCGTTATGCCCTAGAACGATACTCCCGCTAGCTTCTCGGAGGAGGGGGTTCCGCGACAAATTGCACCAGCACATTCGCGCTCTAAAGAAAAGGCTGAAAATACTTACAAATATTTGAAATATAGGGGGGGGGCTACTACTCCTATTGAGCCGTATACTGAATAAAACTGTTCCTCGGAACAGGGAGAAACGGTTCCGTGGCCTATAGCTGTGTTGTCCCGGGTTTGGCGCTTACCTGGACCCCAAATAATAATATAAGTTAAGACCGCGGCATGGGAGGTGTACCTGAACTAACACATATCTCCTGAAATACAAGTTAATAACTTTTAACTTATTCTAAGTTCAAAATGAAAGTCTAGTTGGGTAACACCATTTATCTATTGCTAAAGGAATGACTTATTTAGCATACAAAAAAAACAGTAAGATACAAAGGTTTACAGGTAACTGCTCCGACTCTTGAATGTGGCTTAATTCAAGAAGTATGGGGAAAACTAATCAGCCTACTGTAACTAAAATTATTGTTTAAATATGCTAGTTACAGTCAACGCAGATATGCTCCCATAAGCTGGACAAGAATTATGTATTAATAGGCTCCCCTCGCAACAGGAAGCTATAAGCTGGCCTCCAGTTAAACTGGATTCTCGTCGATATACATTGACTTTTCTCTTACGCCCTTTACAGGCACACAATAGGAAAGCAAAAGAACAATGTGGTAAAAAGATACCTTAGTATTAGTTTTTACTTCACTAGGTTGCTCGATTGCCCGCAACCAGAATCATCAGTCGTGATTTTGTTTATAGATATCCATATCCAATGAAGCTACAACCGGGTTGGAAAAAAGCAGGAAAATCCCCAGAGACCCACTATTCAATCTCTGAGGCCTGGTATTCCGACACACTATATCTAGGGAACTCGTCCATTCACCCGGACACTTCAAAAAATAAATCACTCACACGACCGATTCTTTCATGTACGACCAATGCGCGTTTGACTGCTACAATGCGGTGATTTTGCGACGCGTTAGTACCAATTATACATATCGTCTAACTGTCAATTTCATTACATATTTCTCAATCGTCACGGAGAGTAGAAAAACTCGTCTCTCGCGTTTTATCTGACTTAAAACTTTACTTGTCTTTCGATCGTCAAGAAGTGTAGAAGAAAACTCGTTTCTCGCGTTTTACCCGACAGAAAAAATACTCTCTTTACCTATTTATTAATTTTCCCACTGTTGTCCTGCCAAGCACACAGTTACTAGGGAACATACGGCGGTAAATTTAAAAAACAATTTTGATATTAGGCGGTGAACGCCAAAGCAACCTGACACCTTTTCGTCAATAAGCGTAAATAGGCTTATAGAGAAACTCGATTTACACAAAAATTGTCAAGTATAGGGATTTCTTTCAATTGCGCTTTAATTGGAAATAATTTAAATGGGACAATTTTGACCTCAAAAATTTTTCTGCACATTTGAAGGATGGATACTTTACAAAAACCCACCATTAAATTTTACAAAATCGACAAAATTTTCACCAAAAGACCACTTCAATAAGATAAACTCATGTGCCGTATTACATTTTGATAGCTTAAACCATTACAACACAATTAACGAATTATCACTATTTGGGTGGAAACTTTGAAGACCCCTATAACTCGAAAAGTAAAAACATTTTACCTAACTTTTTCTCAAATCTTTATAATTTCATTCTCATAATCTACAATTAAGCGTTGACGATGCAATTACAGCACTCCCTGTATATACACTTTATATACAGGGTGTTTGCTAAAACTCGAGCCAAAAAATGAAATCTCATACATTTTTAAAAATTAGATTGAAATGAAAGAATAAAGCTTTTTCATTTTCTGCTTCGTTTTCGAGATATCTGAGTTTAAATGTGACGAAGAAATAACATATATAATTACATAAATATGAATTGAAACAAACAAATTATCATAGAGGGGCGAAATTTATTGCGTTTAAGGGTGTTTAGTCCAAATTCTTAAAATCTCGCTATAAATCTGATTTTAAAGTATTATCAAATATTCATAAAAAGTTTCAAAAACCTAAAATATTAATTTTCAATTTTGGGTATTTTTGCCAAAATCGTCACTTATTCCTTGAATTTTCTGTCGTAGTCATTACAAAAACTACAACTCCAGAATTGTAAAATTTTACATATAGAAGACGATTAATGTTGCACTATAATATATCTTTATTCAAAGTTAGAATCGTGATTTTGGTGTAACTAATTAACAAAAATAGGTACAATTGCTTCAAAACAAGCGCCTTAATAGGCTGGTATTTAAGATAGAAAGTAATTTTTTGTTAAATAAAATAAATATATCATATTGAAGTGCATTTAATAACGATTATTTTCGGCCTGTGTCGTTTGTTAATAAGAATAATTCGTTTGTTTATTTTATCGTATGTTTACAATATAATGAGTAGGCGCTGTTTCTTAAGTTATATAAAGCTTTCACTAGTTTTGGTTTTTGTAATGTTTATAAAATATTGTAACAAAGCTAGTTAATTGTTTTAAGATTGTACGATAAACGCGCTAAAATTCAAATTTGCGTTAACGACTAATGATATTATTTAGGTTTTTTATGAAGGACCAGAGGTTATTATTTTAATAACTCGCAAACGAAATAATAAGTTAATAGAACGGAAATGGCTGTAGGTTTCTGCACTGATTCAATCTTGATTTATTTACAGTGATAGTTGCAAACAAAGTGAATAATCAAAAATGTAATATAAATTTACATTTACCAATTTGCAGGCGAACAACTCCTTACGGGTGTCTACAACAATTATTTTTCCTAAGTAGGGAGAAGAAAGGATGGATAACATCGAGAGGATTTTGGA
The DNA here is from genome assembly GCA_024586415.1 of Phrixothrix hirtus. NCBI lineage: Eukaryota > Metazoa > Arthropoda > Insecta > Coleoptera > Phengodidae > Phrixothrix > Phrixothrix hirtus. The sequence goes on along the minus strand of JAHWXV010379361.1, from coordinate 7,483 downwards.
AATTGGCAAGGTGTAACAATTGTTTGAACACGAGCAATATACACGATAATTAAAGTTATTCACTCTTATGTGCAGTTGTAAATAGTAGAGTGGAGCTTAGGCCTAACAAACAATACTTTTGAATTAAATTAAAAATTAATAACGATTTAAATAACACCGAATAAAGGGTTTTTGGCAATATTAAAATTCGTGTTACCTTAAGTCAAACTCGATGTCAGACTCTTTTATTCCGAATGCTTGAAATAGATAAATAACATTGTCCACGAACTAGTGGTTTCTCACCAATGACGTCTTGCAAAGGATTAATACATAATAATTGTATTCGCTAGGCATTTAATACACCATAAACTTCCCCATTTTGCCAATTTTACAAGCTAAACCGCTCGGTACCGGTTAAAATGTTTCATTTCTGTTGTATCATACAAATTATTGATGAAATAGAAAGAAATGAAATAGGAGCAGTTTAATTTTCAAAAACCTCTTTTGAAGCAACCAGTGAGTCCTAGAAAAACAAAATTTTATATTTGAGTTTGTATCCAACGTCGCACACGAATACAACAGTTTTACTAGAATCGGATAATCGGAAGCGCCACTTTATACTTATCATTTTTTGGTTTTTTGAGATTTTCTCGAAATCGTCTCTAACGATTTTTTCAAATTTCCTATATTTCGTACTCATTTAATGCCCTTTCATATAATCAAGGCGGTTTCTCACAAAACGAAAGTACTTTAACAATTATCCCTGAATAAAATAATTATGAATCTCAAACCCTAGCTAAATGAAAATTTATGTTTGAGGTCATAATCGCCTTGTACATAAAATTAAATATTTGATTAAAATCGAATAACCGGAAGTACCACTCACTTTTGTTATTTTTAGATGTTTTCCGAATTGTTCATTTCCACGATTTTCTTGAAATCAGCTCTAACGATTTTTTTTAAACTTAGTATATTTCCTAACTACTTTATTTAGTTTTATATTAACCAAAATGTTTCTTTAATCATTTTTTTAAAATCGAGTAACCGGAAGTACTTGGAGTATTAGTTGTGAACAACATATCTCAAAAACAAATCATCATATGAAAATCGAAAACCATATTTAAGTTTTCTATCTTCCGTACACAGGAATTTAGTTCAAATTGAATAATCGGAAGTGCCATTTTATTCTTACAATATTTAAGTTTTTCGCGATTTTCTCGAAAACAGCTATAACATCGCGTCAATGAGAGATCTCACACATCTCGTTTAACGACCAATTATTCGAACACTCAAAAAATCATATTAGTGGGTCATTCGTCGTAGAGTCCTGATTTGGTACCCAATGGCTTCTTTTTGTTCCCAAACGTTAAGAAGCCACCAATGCGTTCAAGAACCATGTTTTAGTGATGTCTCAAACAGAATGGCAAAAATGTTTTGACAATTGGTTCGAAAGAATGCACAAGTGTATAGATCATAAGGGAGAATATTTTGAAAAACAATAAATCAAGTTTCAATGATAATTACTGTTTCTTTATTATTAGACTCGCAATATAAATAGTTCCCCTCGTATATATATACTAAAGAGAAGGTCGTGTGTTTCTCAATCCAGATTTTTAATGTAATAACGTGTGTTATTTCTCTCTAATAACTTTTGTGGCCCTGGTCCTTTTCATTTTATTTGTATTTTGCAATATTATCTCCGACTTTACTTTTGCCAATATTCAATGTAGAAGTAATATTTCGGTCTGTTTCTCCATGTATATGGTGAAAAAGTTTTGTGCCCGTTTTCTTTTTACTTTTCTATTTGGGACAAAAGTTTTTGAAATCAATCTACAGTCGGTCACGAAAGTATTCGCAATATTGACATGTTTTTTAAATACCATGTTACCTATTAAATTGTTGAAAAAGCAATTTGAAAATCTTAAAAGTAAAAATAGCTTCTTTGATAAGATTATTATTGTTGTGAACTATCCAAATACTTATTTGCTGACTGTACACACAATTTCGAATATATATTTTTAGTTTGGGAACATTGTATTCAGATGTTCCGTTCTGAAACCGTAAAATCCAATTTTGCCATAGAAACAAATAGTAGTAAAATTTTATAAATTGAAAAATGTATAAATTTTCTATTCACGGTAGCTACTCGAAATACAAACTTGGTATAATCTTTGGTTCCAAGAATTTATTTGTTTCTCAACGATTTAATTTAATTTAAAGATATTCCTTTGATTGCCCATAAATTTATTGGAGTTTAATGTACCTACTTATTACATTATTCTATTGTAACTAGTACAATTTCTCTCACAACAAATAAGAAACAAAGATTAAGCCTACATATATAAATATTAACTAAATGATAGAAATATAGTCCGGTATTGTAGGATTAGTATGCCATAAAATAATTTATTGCGCTTAGCGCCTATAATGCAAGTGATTGCGAATTTATTCCTTAAAATGCAATTTTTATGAATCTGAGTATTATTGCGAAAATATTGCAAGACTATCTTCCAAAATTTAGCTTCAAGGAATAGTTCTAATCATAAATTTTAAAATTAGGAATAGTAAGTCCATTATATCAGAGATGCTTTAAACTAATTATCATGTTGGTAAAATCAATTATAAAAGATTTTGTACAATTTTCTGTTGCTTTTATTATCTTGTACAAAAATAAATTGTTTTTATAGCCAGTGAAATTCAAAGTTCTATACCTCATAGTCTTAATACGACTTGCATGTTTCCAGAAGCGTACCCCTAAAATAAATAAACGTATGAATGTAATTTGAAGCTTCTATGAGTACAAACAATTATGTATATCTAGAACATTTAGAGTGGGGAAATGATGGCGTGACTTTAGTTTCCCGCTAAAACTGAAGAAAACATGTCTACAGTAACGCCATGCTTAAATTTAAAACGAACAATAAAGAAAAATGTATCTTAATTATCCACATTAACAACAGTTATGCAAATATCGTTTATAACTCCCTTGTGAACTTTTTGATAGTCTATAATGTTATTTTTAATACAGGTAACAGAAGCATAAACTGGTTTAATTAACCAATCAATTTTTGAAATAATAATTCTTCACTAGATGAGTTTCTTGAAACACTAGCACATCAACTTTATAATCGTCGACACACAGTCTTCCAAGATAAGTCCTTTACATTTAATTGGCAGGTGGTTAAAGTACATCCTTCATATCAGTGGTCCAATATGTGTAATTTTCAAATGATCAGGAGGTTTTTTGAAATTTTGTTAGGTCTTTCAGATAACAGCCATTAAAAACTACATTTACGTACGGTACTGATGAAAGCTTTTCTAATTTACTTTATAGATTTAGAATGACAGTGTAATATATTATGTGACAGCAATCTATTGAAAAATAGTTTCTCTAGTGGGAGGGTGTTTGTTAACAACGAATTATGTTCGACTCAGAGAAGTTATTTGAATGAGAATATACTCGCTTTACCTCACAATTTTTTTATTACGTAAGAGGCTTAAAAAGTTTCTTGCTAAGAAATTATCAAAATTACAGAATGGAGATCACATATTTATATTTCGTTTATTAATGACTCCAAAATGTAACCATGTTCTTATATGTACAGCAGTATTATATACACAAACCTAGGTATTAAAACGTTTGAAAGAAATACCTGAGTTATTCTTAAATATTCATACATAGTTACTAAAATTGGAGTTTTTGAAAGAAGTATACTTACTTGTGAAAATGTCAAAATATCAAATTTGAAAGCTTCGTTAGCGAAGTATGTTTAATAGCTATGTATGTAGGAGTATTACATTTCACTCTTGTTAAGAAAATATCTATCTGCAGTTAGTTCTTCAATATTCCTTCACCCGTATTGTACTTAATCCACGTCATCTCAATTTTCACTTCCAAATATTATACAAATGAAGCGCTCTAACTAAATTATAAATCAATTAAAACCAGAAATTCTTCAGAATGTAAATTCCATGAAGTTCGTTATTCTTATGGTTTCCGCAACATGGCCTAACGTTTTTACAATCCAAATTTTAAGTTTGATTTTACAAATCTATTTTCAACAAAGTTAAAAATGAAATTAAAAGTAACCAAATTAATATTCAATGGCCCTTTCTTAGCCCTTTGTAAAAAGTATTTGAGCATTTATATTTTAAATGCTATAACTGTTTAACTATTTAGTGTATAGCTAGGATAAAAATATTTAGTTACAATCTTCTTTGTGTTACATGTTTCAAATATTTAGTTTTTGTCTTAAGAAGAATTAAACTGAAGATAAAGAAATGGTTTAAATAGTTATAAATGCAAAACGTTGCCCTTATTTTTTTTAAACCAATCTCGCTGTTAATGTTTTTAAAATGCGCGTTATTTTGGACAAGATGTTATTATAATTGTATAAACAGCTACCCTTCAACCATAATAATTACGTATATAAACTTGTAGTAGAAGAATTTCTTAAAAATGCTAAAGCAAAAAGGACAGGTAATACACGCCATATTGAAATTTACTCCCTATCTAAAGCAATGCAATACTGTCTAACTAATGTTATGCTTTTCTTACTTGAGGTGTATTATCATGCCACTTTTAGTACTTCATGACATTCGTAAAGGATCTAGTTATGCAATGAAATATAGAAATTATTTCAAAATTGCGTATAAATTGAGATAATCATGACATAAAAACGACAATTTTTAAGAAAAATCACGAAATAATTTAAATCAAAGTTTATCACTTCTTTAATAATTAAAATTTAATACATTTTGTACAGATGGAGGAACCCTATTTTACATTATAAACTGCACTTTAAAGTCGACAATTCATTGAATTTCTAGGATATTATAAGAATTAACTTATAAAATAATAAAAATCATTTTCCTAGTGTCACTTTTTTAATTTCTAAAAATATGTCATAATGTTTAAAGAAATTTTAAATGAACATACCTATTAACAATGTTTGTGTAACTTTGAAAATTAATGTTTCCTTGTTGTTATATGAAATATAAATAATATGTACATACATATATACATATATACGAGTGTAGGCTGGAAACTAATGCACACATGCCTGTAGAGCGTGAATGAAATGACTTTCAGAAGCGCGCCAAGTGGCACGTCGAAGTAATATTCCCCCACAATATGCATGCATAGGTTTGAGGTCGTTACATTCATCCAGTGTATTTCAAGAAGCGGAAGTGTGGAGATGTGTTCTAGCTTTATGTCAACGCGAGTTAAACAGCGTGCTGTTATCGAATCTTTAACTGCTGAAAAAGTGACTCCTATTGAGATTCATCGCTATTTAAAGACAGTTTAGGGTGACTATGCTGTTAATAGGTCTACTGTAAATCGATGGGTAATAAAATTTCGTGGCTGTGATCCTGTAAAAGCCATAATTGCTGATAAAACACGTAACGGATGTCCGATCACTGCCACAGACGTTAAACATCGCAAAGTCGTCGACGATTTGATTCAAAATGACTGGCAAATCACTCAAAAGCGTATCTCAAACCATATTGAAATATCCAAGGAACGTGTCAGCTTCATTATTGAACAATTGGGATACCCTAAAATCTGTGCACGATGGATACCCCGCAGTCTCACAAACGAGAACAAACAGCGTCGATTGGAATGCTGCGAGCAACTTTTGCAGTGCTACCGTGACGAAGGGTACGACTTTCTTTTGAATAGTGTGATGAAGATGAGTCATGGGTCCATCATTACGACCCGAAAGAGGAAAGACGTACCGCTGAATATCGATATCCATCTTTTCCTCAAAAGTTCAAAACAAAATCATCCACAAAAATTTTTTTTGACTGCGTTTTGACAAGTTTACTGAGTCTGTCACCGATTTTTGGTAACGATGGGCAATGGTAAATCCTTCGCGGTATATACAGACTATAAAACACCTCCGAGGGCGAAGTTGTGTTAGAGGCAGCCTGGTGCCAATAATCTTACAAAATGGCAACGCTCGCCCACACACCTCACGCGCAACTGCAGAGGCTCTGCAAAATCTGAAGTTTTAACCGATTCGACGCCCTCTTTACTCCTCTGATTTTGCGCCTTGCGATTTTTATTTTTTTCCTATACCCAAGTGAGATTTCAAAGGTAATCATTACATCTCGAACGATGAGGTGAAGGCAACTGTCAATTGTTGTATTCGAGAAAATTCGGAAGGAATTTTCAGTAACGGAATGAAAAAACTTATTACACGTTGGGATAAATGTGTTAGCCTTAACGGTAACTATGTAGAAAAATAAATATATGATTTTGAAACTTAAGAATTGTATTTTAATGTACTTTTTGGCCGATCTTGCTATTTGTTTTTGTTCGCGCTCTACAAGCACGTGTGCATTAGTTTTCAGGCTACCCTCGTATGTAGGTACTATGAAAATATAATAGTTACTTAAAATAAACCGTTTCTTAATCAAGGTCAGGCCAAATAGAACAACAATTACAATTAAAAAAATTGAAATACATAGCATATGATTACGCATATCAAACTTCAAAACACGTATGTATGTTGTACGTATAAAATTTAGACCAAAACAATAGTCAGTCGATGTTTATTTATAACTGCCATAAATAATGAATAAAAATCCGTAGATACATTTATTTACAAATAAACATACTATATTTATACAGTTGGCATAAAGATTGGAATAAAATTCATATTAATCTAATCTTTGATTTGATGAGAAAATTTAAAAACACGTCAGCTAGTTTTTTCACGTTTACGTCATTTTATTAGGTATATAGATATGTGCTGCCAACATTCTAACCTAGACGCCACAACCTTTTTTTTAAACGGTAACATCTGTGTTGTGGTTTTTCAAAACACCGTTTCAAAGATGTTATTAAATAAGATAGCGAAAATATTCAAATTGATGGCGGTTTTTGAGCAGAAAATATAGGATACCATATAACTTTAAAATTGATTGTACTTCAAAATAGCGTATTTTAAAAAATGCATTGTAACTATTAACAATCACTTTATTTTCATTTTCTTTTGTGTATGAGACTTTGGAACGTGGAATTCTCTTGAGACGGTTGTCTTTAACTGCTAGGATCATTTCGTTATGCCTACTAGAATTTTTTTGAAACTGAAAATGTTCCACCACCAATAGGGATTTCTGATGTGGCAAACAGTATAATGACGCAGGGCCTACAATTTTACTCCCTTGTCCGAGAAGAAGCCATATATTTAAATTTTTCTCCGCTGAAAAATGTACCGACACCAATTGGGTTGAACCCGCCTCCCTTGGGCATAGAGATAAAAATGCCGCGCGCGACTATTGACAATTAATTGAATTCTAGATACATATATACATTCATATATATATGTAACAGTTGGTCATAAAATTGAGCATCACCATCATAAATAAAGTACATTACGTGGGTTGTCTTTTATGTTGTTACAAATGACCACTAGATGTCGCTAGTGTAATAAGTTATTGCCATATTCGTAAAATTTGACATTTTGTATTATAAAATCCGTGACGGCTTAGAAAT
>JAHWXV010379339.1:0-11664 GCA_024586415.1 Phrixothrix hirtus | reverse complement strand
CATAAATTACTGCAATGAGTCATTTGCGGATTACATCATCTATTTTATTACAAAGAAAACATTCTAGATGATTCTAGAATTTTCCATTTACTGTTTTTAAGTTTTGTTACACTATTGTATATATTATGCTAGCTAAACTGCGTGTACATAGAGTTGAATGCAGCACATATAAAGTGAGCTTGAGTGAATTTTGTACTTTATTAATAACACTGGTAAATGTGAAAACAAATTATGCTGAGCAGTTTCATTAAATCGTTTGTTTAAAACAGTGCAGTAAACTTTCTTAACTAATCGTGAATTGTATTTAATTGTCACCTAAGGTGATTTTACAAATTCTATACTATTTTTAAACATAGATATTTATAAACTTGAATTAAAATTGCTACAACTATGTTCTTAATATATCTTAATTAATTAAAACACATTAGGCAGATGTAAGTGTACTTCGTGTGGATAGATACTAGATATTTATCCACACGAGTATATTATTCACAGGAAAATGCATCATATTCTCTGATTTAAAATTTATCTATATTCTTTTCTTCATCTTCGTTTAAGTTTATCGTGCCATTTATTCATGCTTTACGCCACCAAATGGAAAATGTTTCCTAATATGGTTGTCGAATGATAAGTATAGAGTAGACAGGATGAACAAGGCTGCTCGATGTAGTCGGTTTCCCACAAGCCCTTATCAGTTCTCCGTCCAGTTGTACAAAAACACCGGGCCAGAGAATGACAAGGGACTGGAAGAAATCGTATTGTTGATAATCATGCTGTCAGATTTGCGTGAATTGTGTAGGTTTACAAATATTCAACTAAAATTATTCACAATGGATAAACATACACAAAGACCATACCTAAATTATAAGAATCGAACAAAATTAACATTGATTTTCTTGTATTACACATATATGGCTGTTAGTGTGACATTTGCTTAATGGTGTTACGGTCACTTCATTCTACAGTGCATATGCATTATAAATTATGATACATGCCAAATTCATGCATTTCAAGATCTGCAGTTGAAGGGATCAAACTGTTAATTCCGCAATCTGCATTAATATATGTCATGTCTGTTGTAGATTTACTGTCAGTAGGATGGCTGAAATTACATTCTAAAAAACACATTAACTATAGTTCAACATGTAGGTAATAAAAGTTGCTTTAGTTAGTCCATGGTTTGTTGATTAAGAGTATTACATGTATTAATTAGATAATTACAATTTAAGCACCGAAAGTGAAAGACAGTACACCTGAAGAATAATTGTAAGTTAATTAAAGGCTTAAAGGAAATACGTCAAATAGAACAAGACATTCAACTAAATTTTTGTTAAACGTCTTTTAATTACTCTCAAATCAACCAGACACGGCTGCTAATGGATGTTGTTGTTTGTAAACCGTCAATCCCCATAAGGAGATTTTCCTCTAGAACCCTAATGGAATCTTCAACAGTTGCTACAAGTTTCCACACTCAAGATTTTTAAATTTATTTATAGTTAAGTCGTGAGAGAGCGCAAGAGGGTCAGAGAGAGAAAACGTTAAAATTGCATCAAAACTCAAATTATATTTTTAGTACTTTGAAGATAAGACAACGGTTTTAATTAACAATATTTATCAACATATGTTCAGTATTAGTCTAACTCTATTGAAATATTAGATATTTAATTCCAAAATGTTTTATTCGTACATGTTTATTGCATATACTATGACTTCCCTTTATTTCCTTAATTATTGCATGTACAAAACAAAGTTTCAAATAAAATTCGTTAAAAATGATTAGTTTTTTATAATATGTAATAAAAATTTGTTCTTGATGGAATCCGCTATATATTATGTTGCTTTAAAGTATGCCTTTTTCTAGATGAACGATGAACCACTTGAGCTAAGGTGTACCTAGTTATTCAAAACTTTAACCACCTTCATCCTTAACGTTTTTGCCCTGATTAAATATTGTTTTCCGGCATGCGGCTTCCCTGCTGTGAATTTAGGTGCCCGGTTTAAAAATGTCCGGTAAACACTGAAGGATTTTCTTCATCCTTTCTGCGAAAGTAGCTGCTTCTTTCGTGGCTTCGACGATGATATTGCCGATCTGCGTGATGGTATTTATGCCCAGGTCCGGGAAGGAAGCTCCTCCCCTTTCCTGGACATCGCGTTTCACGTTAACACTACGCGATTGAATTGTGAGCGGGGCTTTTGTTGCATCCGCGTAAGACACGTCCCTTTTACTGCTTTGGGATACCTGGGGCACCCCTTGTAGCTGGCAGCGTGGGCCACAGCGCAGTTATCTCACGTTTCTGGGGTTGTTTTCGACTTCTCCCACTCGCCGCTTAAGTGTCGACTCCCGCACTTAACGCACACGGGCTCCGCTTTGCAGTTTCTTTAACAGCGACCGAACTGGTGGCACTGGGTTCTTGCGCTTCTCTTCTTTCGTGGCGCTTCTATGTCCACCTCCAGGTAAGCACTGTTTTCACTTGGTAGATCTTCTTCCCCTCGACGGTGTTAACCAATTCGGTATAGTTGAGCGGCAATGGAATCTTATTGGGGCCCCTACGCATCCGGCGAACAGATAACGCAGGCAGCCCCTGTTGTTTGAGGTCTTCTACGATGGCCTCGTTGGGAATTTCGTACGGAATCCCCCTTATGACAACCCGTAATGTTTTGTCATGGGGAAAGCTGAAGGTATGGTAAGGCAGTTAACGGATTTCAAGGAATATCTTGATACCTTGGTGGTCACTAGGTGTGGCGGAGTCGATCTTGATTCCCGACGCCACGTTTAGAGCCTTGAGAACTGCTATGCCTCGAGCTCGAAACAAAGCGGCGACCTCGGGCCACTTCTCCTTCGATCGGAGAATGATTGGTGCTATCGCATCTTTAGGTGCGGTTTCCGTGCCTTGCGTTGACGGCACGGTGTTGTTCAAGATCTCAAAGTTGTTAACTGTCTCGAACGGGGCTGCAGGCCATTCAACTATTTTTTTAGCCTGCTTCTTCCGCTTGGCCGTTGGCGTCGCTTTCTCGTTTGGCGTCGGGCACTTTGCGAACTGGGATCGGTTTTGCTTCTTCCTCGGAGGAATATTCCATTTCCGCGACTATCAACTGTTTTGAAGCGGCTGCCGCATCAAAGTTGGGCACGGATTCTGAAGCCTTCACGACGTTGAAGATCTTCGCGTTGTACCAGTTGGAGCTATCGTTGACGGCACATCGTCGCCAATTCATCGCCCTAAATGTTTATGCAATTGCACTATCCAGTAGAGATACAATTCGCAGCCGGATATACTACAACCGACCCACCGCAGCAAGCTAAAGGTGCCTAAGCTATAGTATCTTAAGAACACAGGAGCTAATAGACAAACACTTGCGCACTCGATGAAAGAAAGTTCGATATGTGCTCTGCCCTCTGCTGGCTTCTTCTCCATAAGGGGGTTACATCCTTTTTTTTACATACTCCTTTACTCTTATTTAGCCGATTCGGGCTAGATAAGGGAGCTTTGATGCATGCTCTTCTTGAAGTGAGAAGAGGATGTAGTGTGGTGATCGTCGGTGATTATTAGGTGCCGGCTCAAAAGTTTTGGGCCAGTTCTTTAATTGAGTCCGAAGGATGATTGCGGACACGCGTATCATATTTTTTCTGCGCGTCTCTGCTTGCTGGATGACGCCGGGGGCCTTGAGGTCTTTTCTTAAACCTTTATTTTTAATATAACAGGGAGCGTTGGTAATGTATCTGAGCAGTTTATTCTGCTCTGTGATGATTGTCTGTTTGGCTCTGGGCGATCCTTGAGAGCATATTTCGTTCCCGTCGTTAGAGTAGGTAATAGAACTTATTTCATAATTTTATGTTTAATTTCTAACTTTAAATTACTTTTAGGGCCTAAAACGTTGGGTAATCAGACGTGCGATTTTTTAACCAAGTCTGCTCTGAATTTGGTGTGCATTTGAAGATTTAGGCTGTAATCTAGGACTATGCCCAGTAAGTACCGCTTGAATTTATTTTATACTTGCCTGAACGATTTGATCTGACTCGTCTTTTGGTGAGACGTGTCTTTTGACTATTTTATTTTATCTTCCAACTTCTACAAAAATTTTGGAGGGTTTTCTCTGCTTTTCTTAGCCTAGCTCTGGCGTACGAGATACGATAGTTACTGGATAGAATGGCAGTATCATCTGCGAATTGCGGCGTTCTTAGTTCTTGTACGTTCTCAAATTTTGGTACGTCATGGATTAAAATATTGAATAGGGTGGGTGAAAGTGGCGAACCTTGCGGGAGGCCCTCTCTTAGCCATTCTAGCTGTTGATTGTTCAGTGTCTACTTTAACTCTAAATGTCAGCTCTGAAAGAAATAACTTGACTAGTTTTATAGAGCCACTTGGTAATTTAAAGTGTGCCATCTTAAAGATCACAGCATCCTTCCAGACCTTATCATATGCCTTTTCGATATCATAAGGGCTGACATATGATAATCGTTTCTCGTTTCTTGCCGTTGTGACAGTTTGTTAGTATTGCGACCTGAAAGCTATTTCCAAAACCCAAATTCGTTGTTTGGTATCTTATTATTTGTTTCCAGCACAGCCTGCAGTCTAGCATTTGCAAAATATTCTACTAGCTTGGCGAGGCCGTTTAGTAGGCTTATCGGGCATCTGTTTGATGGAATGCTTGGGTCCTTGTCTTTTTTCGGAATTTTTATCACTAGAGCCTCTTTCCAACTTGTTGAAAAATAACCTGTTCTAAAGATTGGGTTAGTGATGTTCGTTATTTCAATTAGCACTTTTTCGGGTAGTAATTTTATAGCTTTTGATAGAATTTCGTCAATTCCGGGGGCTTTATTGTTTTAAGGATTCTGATTTTATTTTTGAGATCTTTCCTAGTAATTTGGAACGGGGAAATAATTTTGATTTTGTTTACTGTTTTCGCGACGCTTTGAACTAATTTTGTTAGTTTGGTGAAACCTTTTTCGTTATTTGAAAATTGATATTCCAACTGCTGGCTTCAGCTTTTCCGCTGCCATTAAATAGGAATTTGTTGGTATGTTTTATGGGAGAATTTGGGTTAGGCATCCAAATAAAGCAGTTTTCAAACTGGGAGTAATATGATGAGGCTACGTGAATTGGTAAAGGACGTAATAGTGATGAGAGGTTCTGAATGTGAGACGGATCATTTTCTGGTAATGTCAAGAATTGGGCTTGGTAGAAAGTGGGTATATAAGAAGAAAGCAGTTATAAGAAAGACCAGAGTGAAAGTGGAAAGATTGCAGGAGGAGAATATGAGAGAGGAATACGTACAAAATCTAGAGAAGAGAATGTTGTCAGAAGAATGTGAATGGAAGTATGAAATTGAAATAGGTGGCATCGAATGTGCATGGAAGAGGTTGAAAGGAATCGTGACTGAGTGTGCAACTAAAGTATGTGGAGTGAGCACGATTGGAAAGTCAAGAAAGAACGCATGGTGGGATGATGCCGTGAAAGTTGCAGTAAAGGAGAAGAAAGAAATATATAAGAGAATGATTGGAACCAAAGATGAGAAGAACAGAATGGTTCTACTGAAAGCGTATCGGATTAAAAAGAAGCGTGCAAAGAAAGCTGCGAAGGTGAGTAAAGAGCGTCTGTGGGTGAAGGAGGGAGTAAGAATGCAGAATGATTTTGACGGTAATGAAAGATTATTTTGGAAGTGGGTAAGGAATGCAAAGTAGGATGTCAGGAACTGAGTAAACTGAATACGGAGTAGCGAGAATGAAATGGAGTAGGATGAAAGTAAAGTGATATTACATTGGAAAGAATACTTTGAACGGCTGAATGGCAAAAGTGATACTGGGATAAGTGTGAATGTGGGAAATGTTGGAATATGGGTCAAAACCAAATCGCACAAAATATCAATATTAGTCAAACAAGCGTCTCAAAGATTCTTGAAAAACATAATTACCACTCTTATAATATCCAACTTCACCAAGAACTTTGTGAAAACGATTTTGAAAAACCAGTTCAATTTTATATGTGGGTGTTAGCCAAAGTGGCAGAAAATAAAGACTTTTGAATTTTATGCTTTTTTGTGATGAATGCGTATTGCACAACAATGGATCTGTTAACAGACAATTTTCATTGTTATTCTGATTACAATCCACGCTAATTTAGAATAATTATTAATCATGACACATCGTCAGTGAATGTGTGGGGCAGAATAACGGATCGATATTTAATTGATCCTTATTTTTTCGATCGAAATTTCAATGGAATAATGTTTTTAAATTTTTTAATAAACCAATTTCCATTGTTATTGCAAGATACTCCCTTGGATAGAAGAGAAATGATGTGGTTTCAAATGAATGGTGCGAGAATCGTTAGATTGGAAGAAATGGACCTAAATATTGACCACCAAGATCACCCGACTTGACTTCATCAGATTTCTTTGTATGGGCATATGTAAAAGCAATCTTTTGTAGTACTCCTCCAAGTATGTCAAAAAATATGAAGGAGAGCATCAGAGAAGCTGTCCATAACATAGGCTCAGAGAAGTTATTAAATTTTGCTGAAGGCTTTCAAAGGAGAATACGTTTGTGTTTAGAGTTGGACGGTCGTCATTTGGACACTTAATTTAAGCAACTGCTTGTTGCATTTCCATCATTCTTTTCTTGTCTTCATTATTTAAACTTGTGATTTTTAAAACGTTGTCAACATAAATGTATCGATTAGGTGCAATACATTTCTTGAAGGCTTTCTACCAAGCCTTGATCTACAATTAGTTGTCCAACGATGCAAGTGTTTACCTCTGAGACTGATTTTTTGAAGATATTATGTTTTCATTTATGAAATCTTCGTTACTGGACTTATTTGAATGGGAATTGGTATAACATTTATTTGAAGAAAGAATTGCGTCGCATTTCAAGCCTAGGTCTTTTGGAGGATGTTTAAACTCCTTGCTGTTCAGCAACCATAGGCTATAAACTTCGGTTTAAAAGTTCATCTGCATTCTCACCCCCGTTAGATTCTAAGCACGTCACATTCTTCATCATCATCACTTGCACTTACGTCCTCCCAAATTGTATTGCTTGCTTCGTAGTCGTCGTCGTCGTTCTTGTATAATATGTTTTCAAAGTCACCATATGTTAATGCAAGCGAATGTTTTGTATTACTACTAGAAGACATTTTCCTAACCATGTACGTTTACAATCTGAAAGTTAAATATTGTCTTACATACAAACTTACGTTATCACAATCTATTCGTAAAATTTACGACCAATACCTTTTTACATAAAATACTATTATCACTACAGACGCAACTTTCTACCACAGTAATATTCACAGTGCTGGATAAAGTCATTAGAGCTTAGCAGCATTGCTTAACCCCGGTCGATAGTACACAACTAAATGCAATCACATAGTCGTAATAGTTACGAAGGTCTGTGTTGTTGATTAAATTTTTTAACAGATGTGTGAAATAATGCTTCTTATGTTCGAGACACCTTATATAACCTTATGCATTTAAAATAACCGACAAGAGGGCTATTCTAAAATAATATAATACAGGGTTGTTTTGAAATAGTTGTTGAAACTAAAATGGCCAACTCTACATATTAGAAGGGACACATCTCTGAGATTCCATTAAACCCTTTTTGAAAGTTTTGCACATGAAAACATTATATGAACTACTGACATTGGTTACAATTAATTCGTTACAAACAGTCAAGAAAAATATGAGCCTATTTGCTGAAATAAAAATTAAAACAATATTTAGAATTGCAGCCTGTTTATTTACTAAAAAAAAGATGCTTGACCTATTCTGCCACAAATAAATGACCTAATTGTTATTTGCAAGCGCACTTAAAGAATTACATTCGGGAGTTGTATTAAAATTATCTATGAAGTTTAAATTGCAAATAAATAATTACTAGCTAACATTTAAATTTATTACGGTTGTTTCAAGATGGCTTTTGCAAAAAAAAATTACGAATTGCGATTACCGTAAAACACTCGAGTAAGTCCTTTTTAATTCTAAAAGGTTGTTTGCCTGTCATTATAAAATTCCCCTTTTTATTTTTAACATTTCCGAAATTGAATAATAAATAATTTCAAATTATCTACGTAACGTTGAACAGCCGGTAATTGTTTTCCAATTTTGTCAAACTTTAACAGAAGGTATAAAAACGATTCCAAAGGGATATTATGTGTTTTTATTTTTTCAATAGAGCTTAAAAATAATGAAAAGAAACAACATAGTAATTGTATAAAATAAACAGTATTCTCTCTTAACTAAATTTTTACCCCGTTTTGATAATTATTACTTCCACAAAAAGCATTGGAAAAGTGGATACTAAAAATGTTTTAAAACGTACACAACTAAATCTAATTTAATAAATTAGAATGGTGTTTTTTAATCAATTACAATTACACTGAATGTTTATCAACACACGTTGCAATGGTCTAAGTAGGTTTGGAATAAGCGTACATGATGTCATCGCAAAACTGATATAAAACTTGTGACAATACTATTGCAAATCAGAAGTTCTGAAAAAGTTATCCAAGAATTTTCTAATCTGATTGTACCCAAATTAAAGCTGTTTAATTTTGTTTACTATTTTTTTGTGATTGCGTGGAGCATAAGGAATATGCGGTTAAAATATTTGAAAGTATTTCAAATCAACCCTGTATATAGGGGATATCATTAAAAAAAATTAAGTACTAATTATATCACGTGATCTGTGCACTCCACTGGTTTTTTCGATATTTTATAAAAATTCAGATAATTTTTAACGATTTTTATTTGAAACTTATTGTATCTGCAATAATAAATACAATAAAGAGAGAGAGGTGAAAATATAACGAATAACCCTGTGCAATAGCTTTTTCTTTTTTGGAAACTAAAATAAATAATGCGTCTGTGCTCACGAATAGTTGTAATGCCAATATGATCCGGTATCTCCATTAAATTTTATTCTTTACGAGATTAATACCTAAGTTTCCCCCCCACCCAAAAACATAGAAATAGCAAAAAATTCCGCAATATTTATTAAAAAAGTAACTAATAGGACAAGATTCTAATTAAAACTAAAACTAAGGGAATTTAATCTGCTATTTATATAAAAAGGATAGATTCCAGAACAGTAGGGAGGAAATTAAAATAAAATTAGTCATAATAGTGAGTTTTATTGACAGATATCGGTTACCGCGATGTGATTACATCATCTATCTTTTTATAAGGAACCTACTGGATTGTTCCAAATTGTTCGATTGAGTTTTAATTGTTTCTAATTTTTGTTACAAGATGTTCTTCTTTGAGCTATCAAACTACCTTCCTTCATATTTTCAAGAAAAATGTCATTATTAATTGAGAAACCCCTTTCGACGTTCCAGGAGTTAGCAAAGCAGGCCAAACAATGAGATTGTGTGAATTTTAAGCGTTTCTCAGTCCCATTTTACCGCAATATGGTAAGGACAATCCTTACCGTCATTTTACATAGCTTCTCAGAAAGCAATGTAAAATGACACTTTAGAGGTGACTTTTTACGATATTTGTTACAAAATACTGAAATGCAGTTCGATAGTCTTACGTGAACAACAAAAATTGTTAGAAACGTTGCCATATTTCCCAAGTGTAGCTGGAGTAACATAGATATCCATATATTTTTCTGGTTTAGGCTGCTAAACGTAGTATTGTCGAAATCTTTCTTGGGCACATCAAGTTCTTTCAGTTTTTGAAATTTCAGTTCTCATGATTACTGGCATATTGTCACACAGAAGTAAATGGGACTTTCTGTCTAGAATCCTAACAGACAGGGTTCCATCACATCACAAAGACGTTCAAAAAAGACAATTTTTGTTCTCAGTAATTTGGCTAGAATATGTGTACATAACTGATACAGATAATGGCGATTCTTTTCCGGTTCCTTTTATAATAGAACATACTTTCAAATAAGCAATGAAGGAAAGTAAGTAGGTGAGTTTATATATATTTTTAAAAGCTCCAGTACAACTCCTGCTCTTTCTCCGGCTATATAAATTCCCATTAAACCTCGGGTTTAAAAAAACACCTTGTTTAGGTCAACTTGAAATTAAGCTTAGTTTAATTAATCTACAAGATTAACCGAAAATTTCGTACTCGATTTTGATAAATGGAAGAAACGTTACCTCATGACAGTGGCGGTGTTTGTTTTATGGCCAAATTGTATACAGATCGGCAAGTGATGGCGTCATGAATCAGTTCAGCATCACACTCCGTGTCGTTGGGTTAACTCGATTTGTGCATGAAACACGTGCCTCAATATACGACAGTATAGGGAAGTTATTAGAATGTTTTCAAATGTCATATGTGCCTAATTTAACAAATCTTCACGTTTTTACATACCTTGTTCTTAGTAATTTAGGCGTGCTGTGTACCTGTCTGACGTTGTACTCTACATTTCCTCCACGATAACTCAAAAACAACTTAATTGATAGCCCTTAAATTTGGAGAATACAAACTCACGTGTTGGAAAGCTTTTGGTGCTGATCAGTGAAAGGGATTGGACGGAGTGAGGTGGGAGCTAACAATTTTAAAGAAAACAGTTTTGATTAAATTTTATGGTAACGCGTATTCAAGTGTGTAGTTGCATATTTTGTCGCTTAATTTTCAAACATGGTGTATTAAAAAAATCTGCGTAACAAATCGGAACAAAACATTTCTATGGATTGTTACCAACATTACGTTGTTATAAATGAGGATGGGAATTTAGCGGTACCTTAACGTCTTTCATCTTTTTGCGTATCGAAATGAGGTCATTTCGAAATCTATTGGAGTTTCATAATGGCTTATGATTTAGCACGGAATATATTTTTTTTAAAAAGGTTGGAAACATTAGTAATTAACCTTATTAAACGTCAAAATCAAATGGAAAATTCGTAAAAGTACCCTCGCATAACAAAAATCGCGAGGATAACATCTAATACTGCTTCGAGCGCTTTAATGTTATTAATAATTAAGTTCAAGAAGACAAGTAAAAGACTTTAAGAACCCGCGGAGTGCGGGAAACACTTAATAATTAAAATAATTGTTTGTAAATCCAGTAGCTTGCCTAATTATAAATAGACAAACTACAAATACTGTATTTAGACAAAATAAGTTAATTGTATATATTAAATAAGATTATATCATTTTAAATATTATTGCGCAACATGTCACAAGTTTCGATTACAATAAATTATCGCAAAGTGCGAGAAAGAAATAGCAAATAAGTTACGCTAGTGGAATAAAGACATTGCTTCCTAAATTAGTATATAAACAGCGATTCAAGAACGCTTAAGGTACTTCAGTTTCGACTGCGGAATTGGAAACATCGAATTGCACACTCATGGTGGGACTCGCTTAGTAAATCAACATTTGATTTAAAATATATAACCGACCCTACGAACCTAGTTTACACTTGGAAAGTTGTTACCATCTTCGCCGACCGTGTTTTGTTGCTAGGCGACGAGCGCCTCCGATGAAAAATATTCATGATCCTCCGGTTAAATATTTGCTTGTGCGATAAGATAACTGGAGTACCCTGAAAACCACCGTTGTACATTGAGTGACGCTCGTCTTAATCTTGCTGCCGCAGTTAACAGTGCGACTCGGCGGACGATTCCGATACACCCGCATATAGGATTCGCAAACGCGTGCTTTAGTTGCTCGTGTAACGAAAGATAGCGTTATGAAGCATTCAGA
>JAHWXV010379307.1:0-29498 GCA_024586415.1 Phrixothrix hirtus | reverse complement strand
TGTCAAACGCCTTCTTATTTTTGTATCACTCTGTATAATACATGAAAATTAATTAATATACGTTTGGGTAAATTATAATTATCAACCTTTTTGAATGCACTCCATATGCGTTGTAACCCGTAACCTTGAATATTGTCGTTTAACATCTTAACTTAAAATAAATCAATTTCTGGTATTTAGTTCAATAATAAATCTTATTTTTAAATCCGTCATTTTCAAAATCTTTGTTGTTGCTATAAAATAATAAAACTCCATGTTAGTTATTTATTTCAGTTTTGTTGAGAATAATTTTCAATAAGAATTGGTATTTTAAAATGGTCAGCCAAAATATGTTTATAAAGTTTACAAAGATGACGCAATTTAGTAATTCTTAGTAGGTATATCAGCGTTAGTTGCCATGTGGATTTCGCTGACAAGTAATTTTTCGAGCGCGTCATGGGAGTTCATACGATTGGATAGTTTGAAATGCAATTTTGTGATTGGATAGTTTTTCTGTACGTGAACAGTTTTCCGTTTCCGTTTTGTTGGTTAGCGTCCTGGTTTCAGAAGATAACAAAGGGAGATTCGTTTAGAAACCATCAAGTAGTAAACATGTCGGTTTAGTAAAAATGTAAAAAGTAACAAAACTTCCGTTCGTTGTGTAAGAATATGCTTCATAATTGTACTTAGTGTTCTATTTTGTAGAATGGATATTCTCAAGTAGTTGGAAAATCAAGGTTTCCCGTTTATGCGGTCTTAGTATTTGAACAGCAGAAGCGCGCTTTTCTGCCTTTTCCTGCCTCGCTGGAGTTCCAAAGTTGAGATGAAATAAATTGCCTAAGGCGGAAGGTTTCCATCGTTATACAGTAAATCCATTTCATACAAGTTGAGGTGTACGTAAGTTTACTTTTTGTTATTTAATTAAAGTGATCGGTGAAAATGGCCGAAGCTCAAGAGATTGTAACTTTTCGAGTGTATTAACTGACTTTTAATCTTATAATTTATAATAATTCAATTTGTAATTTGTATTCTTTACAAAACGCGGGCCCCTCCGCAATTTTTACTTTGGTCAATCAATTATTAAACAAAATGTAACGTAACCTGTATTAATTTTTCTTGTGAAATGAATATTTTCATTCATTACAGTTATTGTTCAATACATTGTATGTTATTTGATTTCCATTTGTTAACATGTACTTTTATTATAGCATAAGATTTATATTTTTATTTCAGGAATTTTTAAGGCAAGCAAATAGTGTAAACGGCCTCTTGAGGCATTTTATTCAGCGTTTAGGTAATCATGACGCCTGACCTAGCATAACTCAATGACAACGCGGTTTATCAAGTAAATTTTCCGATTTGTTGGTAGCAATTTCAAATTAACATCGTTCCAGTGTTCTCTTACCCCTTTCTAGCTTTTTGGCTAAGATAGATATAGTTCCAATTAAAGCTAGTGTCGCCCTTTTTAATATTTACCAAGATTTCATGAAGGATAACTCTTCTCAAGCAGCTTCCACGCAAAATATCATAAGTTAATTAAGAATCCATCCTTACCGCAGGCTAGTCGAGGTAAATTCACCTGGGAAGTCCTTATAAGTCCATATGACCATCTTCAGGGCTTTAAATCCTGTTTAACCCGTGGCAAGTTTGCGAAATTTACATTTATAAAGAAATCAAATAAAAATTTTAGTTAAAAGTAGTGCCTTGTTTATAATCAACTAAGAACCCACGAAATAAAGAAAACCATTTCATCGGAGCTCCTACTAGGGCTGTTTGGAATAACAAGGGTTCTTCGTGATTGTAGAAGAAGGGGCCGTAGTGGAAAAAAATCCGAAGAAAACGTTGGTAAATTAAATTAATTATTACATATACGTCAAGGACGGCAGCGAATTTATTGGAAAAAGAATCTATGAGCTGACGCTGTGTTCAAGCAGGTGCTAGATATATGAAACGTGAGAAGAAAAAATCGTCGATTGCACAGGTTAGCAAAATAACATTGTAATTTTTATACAACAATTTTTTGTAAGTTAAAAAAGGTTTCATTGATCAATTTCATGATTTAATATTTAGTCTGAAATATTTAAGTAGATGTAATATTTAATAATATACATAGTTTGAAATTTAAAGTGTAAATTTTAGATATAATGCCGGAAAAAAAAGGATAAAAAGGGCGATTCGCAAACGCCAAGTGTTGAGGAAAGCAATATTGGAGTTACATTAAACTAATTAACAAATGTGTTAGATAAAATGAATTCAAGTTTTAATAGTAATTTAATCCAGATTAGTAAAAATTTAAATAAGTTAAGTCTTTCAGTCAAACAAAAGCAAGAAAATGCTTCCAGTAAATTATTTGGCGAATCCGAAAGTCATATAAATAATTTAGAACTAGGTAGTAGTTTTAAAAATAGCAAATGTATATCAGCTTTTGCCAAATACGAGGGGTTAAATTTAACATTCTCGCCTAATGGTAATATTCATCCTAAAGAATTTTTAAAAAAATTAATTGTAATGTTTTGTGATGCGAAAGTTCCAGACGAACGAATAGTTAATTTAACAATTAATTATTTAAGAGGGTGGGCTGCAGACTGGGCATTGGTAAACGAAGAATCCTTTAAACAGTTTGGAGACTTTCAACGGGAGTTTTTAGCAACATATCGGCACATAAATGAACAACGGGAAGTATTTCATAAATTAAAATTCGGTTATTATCAAAGGGGATCAATGACCCAATATTTTATTAAATTAATGAACGCGTCGAAATATTTAGTTGAAGCAATGATGGAAAAATAAACGGTAAAATATATTATATAAATCATTTTCCTTCAGAAATAACACGCATAATTAGGAACAAAGCAATTTCAGCTTTTGATGAAAATAGAGGAGCGTTTGGTAACCAAAATCGTGTAAGCGCGTCTAAAAATATGAAGACTGATTTATAATTTGGAAACACACTGTATATAGGAAAACATTAATATAATTAAACGTTTAAAATACCCATATTCTGTCAATACTAACATTTACAAATAAGGATTTCTCTATCATTATAAATTCTATTTTTAAAAATAACTTTTGAAAACCCATGGTTTTCAAACGTAAACAGTACTTAATTGCAACGATTGACAAACGCAGGTTCGTTTCTAAAAATACCTGGCAACCAAGAACATCCCACCCCTCGTTCCGCGAGAATTAGGAGGTTAGTGAGAGCATGCTTCGAGCATTGATTAGAGTACCGATCTTCTAAGGTACATATACGCTTAGTGTAAAGTGTCGTGGCCGTTACAGAATAATATATTCGAATTAGTTACCCGTTTTTGTGTTCATTGTAGATCGGAAACCGAAAAGGGTTTTGGGATTATAGGCACTTCTGCCAATCTATTTGCAAGGGTCAATAAATTCGTTATCCCGTCCAACTAAATGAAAAAGGTGTCGTTGAACGTTGGGATAAGTATTTTCGATACGATAAACTCCTTGAAACCTGGCCATCAACATTTACCACTATCAAAGGTGCCAAATTCATATCAACACTACCTATTAGTTCATTGAGGAAGTTGCTCACCTCCAGTGAGATTTGGACATTTCATCATAATATTTTTGAACTTTGATTATTTAAACTTAATGAAAGAAGTATTGTTAGGGCCACCTTAGCTCACGAAAAGGGCCCAATAGTTTATTCTCGATAATTAGTCTATTAATTAATTAAGATTATAATATTTAAGCATTTAGTCCTTGTTTGGGGATCCCTATATATTTTAATCACTTAATTTACGATAAGCTGTTCTATTACTATGGTTAAATTATTCAGGAACCTTAGTGGAAAAGGCATGTAACTATTATTTTATATGATTATAATTATATGTATATCTAAACCAATTCAATATCTTCTTATTTTCAATACCCTTAATTTTAGGAACATAGTATAAAATTAAATTTTCTTACAGGAATGTAAAAGGTTTAAATAATTAGGTACGCGCACAAATTATAAGGTTTGAGATAATACTTATAGTACAACTTCTCCAGTGGCGTGTAAGAAACCAAGTACATAGTAGGTCTCCCGATTATAACCATTTCATTCACGATTGGAGGTCATCGTCCTTATCAGGTCTCCAGAGGCCTATGACCTATCGTAACATCCCAAAAGATAAGGTGGCGCCCAAAAATACTATGACTTTTGCCCAAATTTTGACTTATACGGGTCACTCTGAAACTCCAGTTCAATTCCTACCAATACCACGTTAAAATCCCCCCATCCTCCCACTGACGCTACCAGAGCATCGAACGATTTCAGAAACCAAAACGGCATTATCCTCTACCACCTGAAGCCTAATATCGAGCTTACCCCGTTATAATTGTTATAGGGGTAATAATAATAGTTCATCGACCACTAATGTTACTAGTAACGGTACTTCTTCATTAAGTAGAAGTAATAACATAAATACGTCTTCTAACACAAATAATGAAAATATGCCACAGATTAAGACATTATTTAAATAAAACCCCAATGAAATGCTTGAAGAAGGTGAAGAAATAGGTCAAAGAGTTATTTTTCTCCAGCAGTAGTTGCGTGTGTAGAGGAATTAGAATGCGAAGTATTCATTGATACGGAAAGTCAGATAAGTTTCATACCGGAAAATTTTCTCAAGTCGATTACAGAGTTTAAACCAAATTTGCCTGCTTTGCCCATCAATTAATTGCATAATTATTTCTGTAGCGTGGGAAAAAGAACAAAAAGTAAATCAACAAGTTTATTTACAATTTAAATTCTAGGGTGTTTGCTTCAATTATTTATTCGTAGTTGTTCCAAAACTGATTAGGGATGCTATACTGGGATGTGATTGGATTATAGATTATAGAAACATATTGAAATTCAAAGAAGGATTAGTAGAAGGGATGTTTGGACAGGAAAATTAATTAATTAAGTTAAAGGGTACATTGGGGTCGCCACAAATTGCTTTAGGAACCATCTTATGAAAATTTTGAACTTCCAGCGTCGAAATAGTTACTGCCATATTCGAACGAAAGTCTGCATGAGGTTGTTGGGGAATCAGAAAATTTTGATACGTCGTACCAAACTAAAGTTTTTGCGTTATTGAAACAATTTAGGAATAGTTTCTCTGACCAACCGGGCAGGATGTCTGAATATAAACATGTAATCATGTTGCGAGATGAAACACCTTTTATATTAAACCTTATCCAATTCTGCACGCCTTCTGGAGAGAAGTGCATCGTCAAATTAATGAGATGTTACGGTAGGGGGTTGTTAAAGAAGCTCAAACGGAATGTCAGTCCGTTAGTAGTGGCTGGGGAGAGGACTCAGCTATTCGTGTATGTTTAGACGCACATCACATTAATAAAGTAATGGTGAAGACCATACTGTGTCTCCTAATCCTCATGAAATGTTCTTTAAATTTCATAGAGGACAAATTTTGAGTACACTGGATTTAACCGCTTCTTAATGTCAAATTCCTATAGACAAATCCTGTCAAAACTACACCGCTTTCTCATATGAAGGACGTACGTATATGTTCTACATACTTCCTTTCGGTCTCAGTACTTCGATCTTGCTCATTTTCTAATTTCATACGTAGATGATTTGTTAATTTTTCCGAAAATAAAGAACAACACTTTCAACACAGCAACATTTTTGACCGGTTAAGAAAATTGGTAAAGACAGTAAAGCTTTGAAAATGTAGTTTAGCAAGAAAAAAGATCTCATTTCTACGGCATGTTATAGATGGCAAAGGGATTAAATTGGATCCCAACGGAGTGAAAGCGATCCAAAATTTTCCAATTCCTAAGAACTATAAAGGCCTCAGATACTGTTTAGGACTCATAAATTACAATAGAAGGTTCTGTAAAGGTTTTTCGGAAGTTATTCATGATCTAACCTCCTTATTAAAGAAAATACTAGTTTTAAATGGGGAAAGGTACAAATTAATCCTTTAGTTCTCTAAAGCGAATGTTTTTAGACGCAACCATCCTGAAACATTCAGATTCGAACTATTGATATTACATTCAAACCGATGATCCTAACATTGGTTTGCGTAGTTGTCTGTATCAAATAATTAAAGGAAATAGGGGCGTTATCGGTTATGTTAGTCGTCACCTGCAAAGTACTGAACTAAATTGCACTACGACCGATACAGAGGCATTGGTTGTAGTATACGCTCTTAAACAGTGACGGAATTTTACTCTTGATAAAAAGGTGACGATTGTCACTGACAACAAGGCTTTATCTTTCTTATTGACATGTCGATTACTGAATTCTCGTTTAACTCGGTGGGTATTGTTCTTGTAAGAATACGATTTCGATATTGAGAATTTTAAGGGCAGCAAAACGTAGTAGCCGATGTTTTGTCCTGCCGAGGTACCGGAGTCATCTAAAATGGAAGTTGCTGTGGGAATGACGATGTCATTCTCCATTGGCGTCCGGACTGGATTTAAAAACATTATTAAATTACAGAATGAAGATTCCTATTGTCAAAATGTTGTCTGTAAACTAAGAGAAAGGTTTCCACGCTATATCACCTGGTTTGAAATGTATCACGGCATCTTGTATAGGCGTGGTAGTCATGAGAGTCAGGGATTTCATTTAGTAGTCCTTGTGAAAGTACAAGTTCCGTTAATTAAAGAGGAATATGAAATTAATGGACATTTAGGGGCCAATAAGTGCATGATGTTTCTAAAAAAATATTACTTTTGGGGAAACATGAATGCTACGATTTTCAAAGTAGTGGGGGGTTGTGAAATTTATCAGAAATCTAAAACTATGTTCAATTTTGCCTGAAGAACCTTTGGATATTGTTAGTGTGGATTTGATGGTGCTGTTACCTGTATTACATGGAGGTGTTGGTCAGTCATTAGTGGTGTTCGATATTTTCAATAAGCTTGTTCGGTTATATTCATTAAAACGAGGGACTGTACAGTCAATCTCAAGACGTTTAATTACAGATTATTTTGTGTTAATCGGAAAACCTATGAAGATTTTATCTGGTATTGCACGTATAAATCGCGAAATAGGTAGGATATTGAGGGATTAATGTTTCGAAAAACACACTAAATGGGCGTTTCTTTTGGAAACAACCGAAACTTAGCTGAATTCGGTAATTCATGATTGCACTGGGTTCACTCCAAATGAAGTAATATTTGGTCGATCCAGGTCTGATCCTCTTCAGGGTCTGTTAGATCATCCAGTAGGAGAGCTCAATGCAAATGGTGACTATGTCATTCTTGCTGGGGAAACTTTGTTAAGTAAGGCCGAGCGTCGTCGGCATCGGCATAATCTGATACGGCCGATTGAGTAATTGTCAGTAGGGGACGAGGTGTGGGTCAGAACTCATCCTCAGTCATCAGCTGAATATAAGACCATTAAGAAGTTTTTTCTACTATACCGAGGTCAGTTAGGGAAAAATGCGTATGCGAATGATTCGACTGGAGCTTCCGTGAGAACAATGTACAGAATTTAAAATTATATAAAGCGCCTATTGAGAAGTTTAATTAAATTCCCATTCTGCTACTTTGTGAATAATTTAAGTTATTTCCGAATGTTAATTTAACAGGGGAGTGTTGTACCCGTCCCGTTTATGTAATAAGTATTTTTATTATAGTAAATTATAAGTTATGGTAGTTAGTATATGAAAAGTGCGCATTAGTGGATTAGCGTAGAAGAAAAGTAATGAGAAGGGCAGTGGGAATTGCGCGCTGGTAGAGGCGCGATGTTCAGGATTGTTTTGATCACGAATAAAAATTTATAATTTTAGATTTAATTTATAGTTTGTGAAATCTACATTAAAAAAAATCAAATAAAAGTTTTAGTTAAAAGTAGTACCTTGTTCATAATTAACGAAACACCTACGAACCCACGAAATAAAGAAGACAGTTTCAACTAATTGATTATAAATTTTTTTTTGAACTATTTCACTTCATTATGTGTTTGTTACAATATATAACCTTCGAAATTTGTAATTTATAACACTTGTCAGGTTATAATGTCGGGATATTTTTAATAATCAACAATTGTTCCTTTCTCCTCTATCATATTTACTGTTAGATAATGTATACCTCACATGTCAGTTGCCTTGTCACTTTTACATTTCGTAACCTTAATTATTGTCTCTTTTGTTTAATTCTGTTCTTGTTTCAATTGACGGAGAAAGGTAACTTTGTGCTTTATTTTTAAATATTCAGATGTACTTTATTTTTGAGAATGCTATTGTAACGTAATTTGCTATCTCAATTAAATATCGGGTGGCCTAGACCCCGTTAAGGCAAAATTTCATTTAACCCAGTTTGATGTTTTGGGTGTCTTGAAAGAGATAAAAATTTAATGATAGTTATAGGTATCTTTTTTTGTGAGTTGATAATTGAATGTAATATCGAGCGGCCTAGATCGCGTTAAGGTAAGAATTCGGTTAACCTAGCTTGATGTTTTGGTGTTTCAAAAGGGCTAAAACTTTATAAGTAGCATTTAAGGACGTCGTTGTTCCGTATTTATTTCCGGAACTTACAGAAGTTAATAAATGATTTCTTGCTATACTTTAACTGCATTTCTTTTCTTGTTGCGAAAACCTTTTCCTATCTTCAAGTTAGGTTAGTACAGGGACCATTTTAGGGAACTTGACGCTGACGTACATTTTGTCGTTTGGGGTGTACGTACGGGCGTCGACTGGCGCCCTTTTTTAGGAATACTTTTTTCTTCTTCCTTTAGGTACCATATAGGTGGAACGGTAGGAAGCCACGACTAGCATAGCATTTCTCTCCCACGCCCCTCTCCGAATTATCTCACAGAGCGGAGCTACAGTAAGCTAATATTTTATTGCAACACGAGCGACCATTTCGGTCGCGGAAGATCTTCATGGCAAATTTTAAGTTGAAAGCTTCACACAAAGATAGGGTACCCACTCTCGCACCTGGTCCGTTATACCATTTTGATATGTAACTTTACGCAAATGGAAATGTAGTTGAAAGGTACGTGAACATAGCGAAGCACACATCCTCTACTTTTAAAGATATGCATAATTTCTCTTATAACCGGTCTGCTATACCATGCGTGGGTAACGGAGGGTTAACAAATTATTTAGTTTATATGTTTTCATTATAAGTTTAAGGCATACTATGCTTTATTTGGGAGTCTGAATGCTGATATTCATTTAACCAACAGAAAGCGTTTTAACAATTTTCACAATATATGCTCTATTCACCCGTTTGACATATTTAGACTTTAAACACTTAAAATATTTTATGGGACCTAGTTACATAAC
The DNA here is from genome assembly GCA_024586415.1 of Phrixothrix hirtus. NCBI lineage: Eukaryota > Metazoa > Arthropoda > Insecta > Coleoptera > Phengodidae > Phrixothrix > Phrixothrix hirtus. Next base: position 20,262 of record JAHWXV010379307.1, on the reverse strand, counting down.
TTTACTTAGTCCAACAGATAATTTTTTATCGACGTAATGCTATTGAACATAAAGAAATTCTAGTTTTTCTTATTCTGAAGATTTCCGCATTTCCTTTTTAACTTCTCTTCAAATAACATCTCAAGTGTTAAATGATTTTCTAATTTAAGAATTTCTTCAATGTTTAAAATTGGAAAAACTTTTGACATTTTCTTTGCAAATTTTTAGTAAAATGTTCAAAACCAATTTTTCTAATATTCATATAATAAATGAATGAGTGCTTCTTTCCTTTGAGAAAATGTAAATTCTAAATGTCTTGCATTTCATTGTAAAAATAAGAGTTCTGCCTTGATTTTTTAATTTTTAAATGTTTTACAACAAATTTAATGGCTGTTATGCTGCTGTTTGCCGGTCAATTACTTTTTGGTAACTCTTTAATCAGAAAACTGCCATTAAAGACAAAGAATAATTTGAAATTGGAGTAAAAAGAAATTGAATTTAATTTATTCCCTTGTTTCTATAATTATTGTTTTAAATCTAACGTAATCAAAAATCATTTAATTTGACTTGTTTAAGGTAAAATTTTAGAGGCGTTCCAAATCGGATGTTTTTATTTACTAATTATTGAATTTTAAATGCATTTAATGTGATTTAATATTAAATCAAACACATGAATTGAAAAATTTAATGGCTGTCAAAATTTATCACTATTTTCATCTTCAAATGCTATAGCTAGCTGTAATTGACGATCTTAAATTTGAAATTTTAATTTACCGTATACGTAATACATAAGTACAACATATATTCTATTTAATAGATTTTGCTAGCTTTCATAAACATTAACAAATAATTAGCAATATAGAATTAAATCATTTAAACTGCACAAAATCAAATTAGTTGAAAAAGTAACTGCTTACAACTTGAATAATCAATTAGATTGCTGTAATTATGTGACGTCAGCTGATTTTATTTACGTAAATTCGCTTAGACAGTTGTGGATAATTGCTGAAACAGAGATTGGAAATCTCAGTTCCAATTTGATAGTGGTGACATCTATATTGCAATTCCATTTTTCAATATGCTAGCTTACGCATACGATACGCATCTTTATAAGTCTTTTAATTAATGCCAATATTAAGTATGTTAGGACCGATCTTTCCATCTCCGATTAAAGTCTAAATTTACTAATTGACTGTTAAATTGTAATTTGCAGTTTAAAAATAAATCGATCTTTCTATATACTTTTAACCTTTGGCTAGTTAAACGAATAAAATGTTGAGAATAGATAAGTTGGTAGTACCTATAAAAAGCGATAGAAATAGGAATTAATTATATTGAAAAGAAATAAGTACATCGTGTTTGCAATTGAAGTGTAATATACACAGCAACTATAACAATTACTCAGTTTTAACAAATTTACGTATATTCGGCATAAAGTGATATTGTAAATAAAATGCAAATACCTTTAACTTTTATTTCAAATAAATCGTTGTAAATTATATTTACGAAAATTTACATACAATTCATACGATTTTATTTATTTAATACGCCCAGTTCTTGCTTTAATCGAAATGTATTTTATAGAATACTTTGTGTATGTAATGTGCAAAATAAATCCAATAAATTATTTGGTATAAAACGTTTTACTGCTATGAATAGTTAATTCGACTAAAACTCTTGTTAGGCTTTCATAAACATATCTTGTTTAAATTAACTTTGTTAGACTATGTCAAATTTTTCAAAGTTGTTTAATTATTGCATGTTGATTAAATAAACAGTTAAAAATGAGAAACTAAACCATCTTCATTCACATTTACTGAAATTATCAACACATTGATGAACAATATATGATCTTACATGACCTACACATTGTAACAAAAATTAGAAATAATAAATACTTAATAGAATACTCCGGAACAATCTGGCACCTTCCTTATAATCAAACAGATGATGTAATCACAAATGACTCATTTCAGTAACCGATATTTGTCAATTTAGTGAAGTCAATAATGAGTTATGGCATTGCAATTTATTACATCATTATTATAACTAATGTTCTAGACTCTTCCTTCTTCTTTAATTCTAGACCTTTTTCCTGTCTATATAAATAGCAGATTAAATTCCTTTAGTTTTAGTTTTCTTAAGAATCTTGTACTATTAGTTATTGATATAAATAAATATAAAATATAAATATAAATATAAATAGACATAAATAGAAATATAAACGTTTGTTATTAGTATATTGTGAAATAAATATTTAAATAAATATGTGTATATAAATCATCCTATTATTAGTGAATATAAATAAACATTCTAAAGCAATTAACTAGTTTTGTTACAATATGTAAAGCTGAAGTTCTTCATCACTGTCTTCACCGTATATATAAAAATTTACTTCATCATCCATTTAGCAGTTTTCCAAGATAACGAAGTATAAATATAAAATGAAGTTATGTTTTATGTTTCTATGTATATTTATATTAAATAGTAATAGAAAACGTGTTAACATGAGTATTACAATGAAAATCGGCGGCTTTCGCTTGCCCTTATACCATTATCGATCACCAGTTAGTGCTTTTAGGGAACTATTTCTATCCCATAACTTATATGCTGGTTAAATAACATTTAACCAACGTTTAGTGCTAATCAAGATGGAAATACCGAATATCATCATTATAGTTAACCGATACTGTTTAAAATATAACCAAAGATGAAAAGATCGGCCCTTAGTTTAATACCGATTTAAACGCGTGGGTACGAATACGGCTGAATGTATTCACTGCGAATGCAATACTATAATGCAGGTATGTTAGAATACGTTTTGTAGTTTCGTTAAATGAATGGTTAGATTTCTATATTTAACTGTTAATTCAGGTAGTAATTTAAGTTAGTGATGCGAGCAAGAAGAAAACAGAAAACAGTAGATTGTATTAAACTGTACAACTGCAAGTTCAAACTCCATTAAACTACTTCCTTTACATTCTATGGGATCTAAAAGGATTAAATTTAGAGATAAAAGTTGTGCAATGAAGATAAGAATAATTTCCATCAACTTAGTGTAAGTAGTTTTAAAATGTACACCCTCGCTTATACTAGTATATTGTATAGATTAAGACTTCATATATACCAAAATGTACAGATATAAACCTTAAATGAAGTTTAAAATATTTTTATTTTTCATTTAATTTTGGATACATATATTAATCTTTTAATGTGGATTTTATACTGAATTGTGTTCGTTGAATCATAAATTTCCTATAAAAATCCATTTATTAGTATACACTTTATTTGTATTGCTTTAAATTTTTATTTGTAACCTTCATTAGGGATTGTTTTCATGTAAATTAAGATTCCAGCTCTTTTTACTTTTTGTTTTGTTATTCTTCATTTATATTAATAATAAGTTTATTCTTTATAGCTTGGCCGCTTTTGATATTTAACAACACTTCCTTAATTTTGCTGTATTACTTGTGAAAATAAGACAAATAAACGTTTCATAACTTCCTAGGAGATTATATTCACTTACAAATTTACTACTAATATCGGATTTTATAATTTTAATCCTTGACCTTGACATCGAATAAAAGAATCGATTTTGATTAAGCATAAAATGTTTGATAGTGAATTTAAGCCTATATTCAAGAAAAAAGATTCAGTGTTATAAACCATCTCGTTTTTACTGTATAAAATAATATATCGTAAATTACTGGGTAAATTATGTTGAGTTTGGGCGCTGTTTTATAAGAGCACCTCTTTATGAATTAATTCTTCAATAATTACCGCACGTAATTTAATACAATTTTATCTGTATTTATTCGCATTCCTATTGCATTTTGAAATTATTGTGTGAAGTTCATATATACATATTAGAATTTTAGTGAATTTTTAAGTTTCCGTTATAGCCTAACAACTTTAAATATATTTATAAGGTATTAATTTCATATATCAATACAAATTTACTTAAAAATTTTTTATCAGCTAAATATTTACCGTCCAACAGTGCCAAGAAAATTTAAAAGTCTAATAAAACGCGAGAATCGGCAGCTTGATATTTTATGTTAAAACAAGTAAATTTAGCAATGACTTTTACTGTCATTCTCATAGTGTATTAGAAATATCATATGCTAAATGCATCTAAAATTGCTTTACATTTAGGGCTCAGCAAAATTACCTTGGTTACCCAACTAACAGTTAATTGCATCTGCCAGCTAAAGTATTTTGAACTAGCTGTTACAAATTTTATAGGTATTTTAATAACAGCGTTGGCCATTACTATTAGTTGTTCTTGTGCTAATTCAGTTCAATTTAACGCATTTTTGAAAACAGTTATAAAAACAACTTAAAGCATTACAAATGGTACTTACGGTATGTATAACGTAGAGCTGGCAAAAATTATAAAGTTTCCACGAAACGCCATAATAACGCGAAACGCGATTTAATGGAATTTCGAGAATTCTAGACGTTTTCGCTATACTAGTGATTACGGAAGTGTAATTGGTAAGACTAAATTAAAGGCATAGCAAACTTTAAGAAAGTGTCAGATACCGCGCGCGAGTATACAAGTTTAGTTTAAATTATAAATAGAAAAATTAATTAATTGAAAGCCGTTATAAAAATTCTATAAGATAATTAACAAAGATTACACAACCTGGCGCAGATATTATCAGTTACCGTCCGAAATTAGTCAAGATTGCTTTGATAATTAGTCATAATTAACATAAGCAACAATGTCTGATGATTTAAAGAATAATTAACTAATAAAAACTATTAAAAGTTATTGTGAAATTTTGCGTCGTTTTGCAAACGAATTTTTTAAAGCACATTTAATTGTTATCCGTAGTGATAGGGTAGCAAACAGAGAAAACCGTCCTAATTGATGTTCACTCAACAAAGAACGCGAACACAAATTTAAGTATAAATAAGATGCTTTCACGAGCTGCAAATCAGTCTTCGTATGAGACTCTGTACGGGATATTGCCTTGTGCAAAGATCGTAAAAGCTTTTCTGTAAATTCAAGCTATTTTGTTATTAATTTTTACAGCGACGCTGAATCGACGTCCTTTGGATGTGTCAAGCCTGTTAAAATCCTGATTGTCGTTCATATTAACAAACCCTTGAAAGACGCCGTATACTAGAGATCTGAATACAGAGATTCTAGAACGACCCTCTAATCTTCGTTGTCCTGTAACAAAGATAGGCCGAGTTTAGAGTAATCTAACCTGGGAACCCTCGTAACTGAGCGTTCCTGGCGTTACCACTGCCAGATTAAAAACTAAACCACCTTTGGGTCGATTATAAACAAGTTTCTCTGTAACTGTTCGTGAACGACGCCAAGCATCCTTCATCGTCGTCGTGCGTTGAGTTGTAACGATAGCGGACGCATAGCAACACTGTACCGAAATCATCCAGCATACGAAACAGTCAGTCGTTTGCAGATGTGTTGCTAAGTTTCGGTTTAAAAACGACGCCTTTTTCCTAGAGATGCTTAGCATCTTGCTGTATGGCAACCAAACCTCAAAGCATACTGCCGATTCTTACATTCACAAACATCAGGAGAGCAGAACTTGACCGAGGCAAGGAACATTGCGCCTTCCGCTTATACAAACGCCGCATCAGTTTCAAATCACCATGCTCGTACAAGCTTCATACAAATACTGACTTACTACACATACGGGAGTAATTGCAAATAATTTACTTTGTCTGCTATTATAGATTTATATTTATTTTGTTACCGAACGAGTGTGATTTTAATTTTAATTTTTGTTTATGTTCCAATTACCAATTTATTTCTGTAAATAAATTATTATTGTTACTCATCTTTTTAATTCTGCCGATGACCGAAATAAGCATTTATTAGAGTTCGTTTCAACGCCGAAGTTCGAGCGACGTCATTTGCATAAACGACGTCCACCGTAAACTAGTTATTTCACCGACATCCGGACCATTAGGCCAATCGAGACGAGAGCCTCCAGAACTACTAAGAGCTACATTAAGAACCACCCCCGCACGACAGAGCTACCACGAGTAGAATGCAAATTCTTTATATCCTTTATGTACTTTTCACTGAGAATTGAAACGTTAAAAAATGATAAGCAAATTTCAGTGAGTTTGAAAGAAACCAATTAATTACAATAATAAATAGATATATAATATTTCTGCAAAATAAAAGAACCGATGCTATTATTATATTTTAATTGGGGTGATTGTCGATGTTAGTTAGATCACTAATAGGGTGCTGTAAAGTGGCGTGGATAAATTTTTGACAATTGGGTCGATTAGTACGCTTTGTATTGAATCAAGCAATTCAAATGGGTAGCCAAAGAAAAGAGATACGAGCGCCAGATTGTCGATTATAAAGATACGTCACCATATTACTGATACGCCCCCGTAGTTTGACAAAGAAAACTGGAGGTAATTATTCCTGAAACGGAACTGATTTTTGTTATAAGTGGCGAAGTATCTATAATTCCAAATTTAATATTGGCGAAAACACCGAAACAAATTAACTGTACCAAACTTACAATGCTCCTGTAAGTAAATAAAATAAAGGATATCAATTGTAAAACAATAGAAATTAAGATCTAGAAAGCATTTATTAAAACTTGACAAAATATATATCCAATCTATTATTGCAATGGGTTAAATTAAATTATATAGAGCAACCTCGTATTTTGTTCATATACGGTAGAATGATTACAATTTTGACTTATTATCGTACACAAAGTTTGTTCAATTTAGTAAAGGTTAAGACGAAATTGTACATTTATTGAACGCACCTCGTACATTTTCTATACGAATAACATATTATTTTTAGACAGAAAACTGTAGAACTTATAGATAAGGTACAAGAATCAAGCTATTGTTAATATAAAAACTTATCAGGGTGATAACACCAAACTTTTCACGGGCACTGCGTTTTTAATATGTCACAAAACAAATAACTCAAACAAAATAAATCTAACTTGATTTTTATAGATATCATTCTGTTCTGCAATTTAAAGCGTAGAGTTATTTTATCTGTAATTAAAAGCTGGAATGACAAATTGTTAGCCGGCAATTATAATTTCTGCGTAAAAGCTAGTATCATACTGCAGTTTGATAGCAAGTGGATTATTCCCTCTAATTGTTAGGGCTCTAAAAGGATCTAAATTGAACGTAACGTAATTTAATTCATAGAATTTCCCCTACTTACAATATTTTGTTTAGAGAGATGAATGAATCGAATTTATTAATTGTATTTGAATGAGCCGATAATTTAGAAAATCGAGAAGCCTTTCATTATTTGATAACCATGAAAGTGAACAAAAGCTTTACAGATATGGTCGCTTGAATAAATAAAACAAAAATTGTAATTACTGAAGGATTTTGCTTATAATCGTCGCAAATCAGTCTTTAAGATTGTATGAGAAGTGAACTATGCTTGGAATCAAAAAATTAAGCAACCAACAATAAAAAATTGTTCTAAAAAAGCTAGATTTGTACCCGAGTGTGTCAGTGCATTACGTATACTTCCTAGTAGTCGCGGCACGGGCAACTACGTGTTGGCTTGCAGACTAACTCGTTCATGATAGGGAGCTTAGTCAATATAGAATAGCGTTAAGCATGCCTGGGGTAATGCTGGGACTATGGCTGCGCTTGTAGCACGTAGGCTAAATATGTCAGCATTGACTGGTATGGTGTCGATTCCGTAAGTAGGGAATGCTACATCGACATAGGGTACGATCTATGCTAGCAGCCAGGTCTATCTTTAATAATATTGCTAAAAAGAACCAATGCAAAGTCACGGTCAATCAAAGCCATGGTGGGCGGCTGAGATTGAACAAGATTGGCCCACCTTGGAATAAACGCGAGAACATGAAATGAAAAGTGGGAACGTGGAACGTAAGAGGGGTGTAGGGAAAGGAACGCGAAATTTTGAGTCAAATGAGAGAGAGAAAGCTAGATGTGCTGTGTGTGAGTAAAACTAAGTGGAACGGGAAAGAAGTGATAGAGATGGATGTGGGAAGCATAGGTTTCTGGTCTGGAGTAGAGAGTTGGACGCATGATTCATAGGGAGTGGCATTTATTTTGAGGGAATTTGCTAAAGCGCATGTAAGGGAGTATGAATTGGTGTCTCCCCGGCTACTCTGGGTTCGTTTAAAGATAGGCATAACGAAAGTAATGGTTGTAGAGTGTTATGCTCCGGTGAATGGTGATAACGAGGATGAATGTGAAACCTTTTGGATAGAGTTAGAAAGGGTACTTAGTGCATGTCACGTGAATGATAGAGTGATTTTACTGGGTGGCCTGAATGGATGGGTGGGAGTAAGATGAGAAAACATAGATCGTGTAATTGGCCCTTACGGCGATTCCGGAACGAATGAGAATGGGGAAGCGTTAGTTGGATTATGCTTAGAAAAGGGCATGTTTATACCGAATACGTGGTTTAAGCATAAGGATATCCATTTGTATACGTGGCGAAGAGGAGGGTCTAGAAGCATGATTGATTTAATCGTTTATTATAAGGGGTTACGTCAATTGGTAAAGGACACACGAGTGATGAGAAGTTCTGAATGTGGGATGGATCATTTTCTGGTAATGTCAAGAATTGACGTTGGTAGAAAGTGGGTATATAAGAAGAAGGCAGTTGTAAGAAAGACTAGAGTGAAAGTAGAAAGATTGCAGGAAGAGAGTGTGAAAGAGGAATATGTACAAAACTTAGAGAAGAGAATTTTGTTAGAAGAATCTGAATGGAAGTATGAAATTGGAAAAAGTGGCATCGAATGAGCATGGAAGAAGTTGTAAAGCATCATGATAGAGTGTGCAACTAGAGTGTGTGGAGTTAGTACGATTGGAAATTCAAAAAAGAACGCATGCTGGAATGATGCCGTGAAAGATGCAGTAAAGGAGAAGAATGAAATATATAAGAGAATAGCTGGAACTAAAAATGAGAAGAACAGAATGGATCTACTGAAAGCGTATCGGATTAAAAATAAGCGTGCAAAGGAAGGTGTGAAAGAGTGTAAAGAACGACTAAGGGCGAAAGAGGGAGTAAGAATGCAGAATGATTTTGATGGTAATAAAAGATTATTTTGGAAGTGGGTAAAGAATGCAAAGCATGGTGTAGGGAATAGGGAATAATTAGAATTAAATGGAGTGGGTTGAAAGTAAAGTGATATTCTGTTGGAAAGAATATTTTAAAGGGCTGTATGGAAACAGGGATACTAGGATAAGTGTCAATGTGGGAAATGCTGGAACTAATAAAGTCCAAGAGAACAATAAGAGTATAGGTGTGGAAGGAATACGAAATGCAATAAAAAAGCTTAAAATGGGAAGGTTGCTGGAGTAGATGAAGTTACAAACGAAATGCTAAAGTATAGCGGTATGCGACTAGGTGAATGATTGTGCAAACTATTTAATGCTTGTTTTCAACTAGCAAGAGTGCCAAAAGGCAGAAATAGTGCTATGATTGTGCCTCTGTACAAATGCAAAGGTGGTAGATATGAATGCAAGAACTATAGAACTATAAGTTTATTAAGTGTAGCTGGGAAGGTGTCTGGCAGAATTATAATTGAAAGAGTTCGCATAAATACTGAAAGGAAGATATGGGATGTATAGGGTGGGTTCATGCCTGGACGAGGGTGCGCGGATCAAATGTTTAGTTTGCAGCAAATGGCCGAGAAGTTTTTGCATGTTAATGAGAAAATGTATTGTACATTTGTGCATTTAGAGAAGGCGTATGATAGTGTGAATAGATGCAAGTTATGGGCAACTCTGAAGGAGTGTGGTGTAAAGGGAGAACTACTGAATGCAATAAAAGCAATATATGATAGAAGCAGAGCGTGTGTGAGAGTGAACGGCACGGTTAGTGAATACTTTGAAATTGAGCAAGGTGTGAGACAAGAATGTGTGATGTCTCATTGGTTGTTTAATATATTTATGGATAAATGCGTAAGAAGTGCATGTGAGGACTAGAGTGGTATAAATAAAGGCAGCGAAGATGTAAAAGTACTGATGTATGCAGATGATGTAGTACTAGTAGCTAAAAGTATGAGCCAAATGCAACAGATGTTGAATAGATTTGTGGTAGTGAGTGAAAGAATGGATCTGAAAATCAATAGTGGCAAAACAGAGGTAATGATTTTCAATAGGAAGGGTGAAAATGGAAATATGTCAGCAGATGTTGGGTAGCGAGATAATTGAACAAGTGGATAAGTTTGCTTGCCTTGGCTGAATGTTTGCGAATCACGGACGACTAGATATTGAAATTGTAAACAGAGTGAATGCAGGCAGAAGAATAATTGGCGGCATGTGGTCAGCAACCAAGAGTGAACAGTTGAGTATGGAAGCAAAAAAGGCTGTGTACAATAATGTATTTGTTCCAACTGTTTTATATGGCAGTGAGACTTGGGTATGTCAAAAGAAGCATGTTAGTAGAATAAACGCTGTAAGTATGAGGTACCGAAGAGCTGCATGTGGCAAAGTGAGACGTGACAGAGTAAGGAATGAATGGGAGATGGATACGTGCCAGGTGTATGAGACATCGCCTGAACTGTACGAAAGAAGTGCGTTAGGCTGGTTTGGACATATGGAACGAATGAGTAATGAACGCTTAACAAAGAAAATGTATGAGACAAGTATGAACGGAAAACTAGGTAAGCGTAGACCGAGAAAGAGGAGGTTCAATATGATTGAAGAAATTGTATAAGGAAAAGGAATTAAGTGAAGAAAGAGTAGGAGAGCTTGCCAGAAACGTTGTATGAATTTAATGGAAGCAAAAGAAGTGTATAAGGACAGAAAGGAATGAAGAAAGGTAGTGAATGGGTGATAGTAGTGATAATAAGAATGGTGGGTAATAGTAGGATGTTGTGGATACTGTACAGTGCTGGGAGTTGTGGTGAAGAGTGGCGGTAGTGAAGGTACTGGGTTTTGCCTACCCCGCTAAGGGAATGGCATGAGTGGTAGTAGTAGTAGTAGATTTTATAAAAGTGATGACTATCATTGGGATGAAAGCGATTAATTAGATCTCGCTATGTTACGGAGCAGTGGAGTACAGCAAAAAGTTTTGGATTTGTGTCTGGGGATTTTTCATTTATGAATGTTGTGGATATTGATGATGAGCGTCATGTAGCCGAGATTCCTGGTACAGAAGAAATTTCGGAAAACTTTAAGGTGAAAAGATGAAAATAAAAAAGAAGGAAGCAATGACATTGATGAGGCAATTAAACCTTCAAAAGTTGAAATTAATAATGCTATAAAGGTATTAAAAACGGCGTTACAGTATGAAGAAAATGTTTCAGATGAGATGTTTAATATTATTCATAAACTAGAACATTTTTTTGATAATAATTTCTTTTTAAAACACACAGTTCAACAAATAATTGCAGAATATTTTCTAAAATAGTTTAATGTACAGCAATTTTTGTAATTTGTTACATTTATATAAAATCTGTATCACATTATAACAAAATTTACTGATTAATTAGATGTATGTACCTATTGTTTTTATAAAGCCATAAAATATAATTTTTGTAGCAATACTACATACGTAATTGAATGTTATTCTTTACGGAGATAAATTTTTCAAACTTTTGTATAGTGACTCTTTCTATATACGAGGGCGGTCTCATAAATGGCGGGTTTGAACGTGAGAACACAACTTTTTCTTCAATATTTCATTTTATTTTTCGACATAGTCCTCTTTCAGATCGATACACTTAATCCAACGTGTTTCCAATTTCATTAGGCCATCCTTGTAGTACGATTTATCAAGTCCTCAAAAATATGCACCAGTTTCCCATTCAACTTCCTCATTTGATTTGAATCTCCTTCCACTAAGCCATTTTTTCAGGTTTTGGAACAGGAAGTAGTCACTTGGAGCTAGATCAGGTGAATATGGTGGATGCGGAAGCAATTAGTAACATAGTTCATCTAATTTCTGTTGAGTTTTCATGATGTGTGAGCTAGTGCGTTGTCATGATGAAAAAGCACTTCCTTTTTTGCTAAATGTGGTCATGTTATCTTTATTTTAACGTGCGATCGGTCCACTAATGCCACATAATAATCTTCTGTAATTGATTTTTGTGTTTTAAGATAATCGATGAGTATTACACTTTGTGCATCCCAAAAAACAGTCGCCAAACCTTTCTAGCTGATTCCACCACTTTTGATTTATTCGGTGCACTTGAACTAGCTTCAACCTATTGTTTTTACTGTTGTTTAGTTTCAGGTGTCTAGTAATAGATCCATATTTCATCTATCGCTATGAATCTATACAAAAATTCACCTGGATTACGTTGAAACATCGCCAAATATTGCTTTGAAATGATCACAAGATTGCGTTTTTGTTCAATTGTCAACAAACGCGGCACACATCTTGCTGACGACCTTTTCATATGTAAATGTTCTTGCAAAATGTTACCCACACGTTACTTTCAGATATTTACAATGTCAGCTATCTCACGCACTTGACTTGTAGATCTTCAAAAACGATAACATGGATTTTATCGAACATTTACTTGGTGGTCACTTCGATTGGTCCACCTGAACGATGTTCTTTAATTGTGCTTGTACGACCCGTTTAAATTCTGCAAACCAATAAATCACAGTTGAATTCGCTGGAACAGATGTGCCATAGTATTCATGAAGCTCTTTCTTTTTCTTTCGCGGTTTTTCCGCGAAAAAAATAATGCTTAATAAATGGACGAAATTCGTTTTTATCCATTATTTTAACACAATCACAAGTTAGTCGCTTTTTATGGCTTTCAAACATAAACTAAATGACACATAGCGCTAAAAATTTACATGCAGCCTACTAACAAATTGTATTTGACAGAAATGATATACACATTTGGTGATTAGTGGCGCCCTCTCTTGGAAACCGGCTAACTATCGGACCGCCCTCGTAATGACCTTTTTTTTGGCAAAACAAGTCATTATATAGAGGTTCGACTAAATTTGCAATTATATGAACGTTTTTTTGTCATCAATACGTAAAATATGTTGTACAATGTATCTAAAACTTCTTCAATGCAAAGATAGTACTTATTCTTTCCTTTGTCGTCATTTTCTTTTTATATACCCCAACTTCCAAATATAAGGTCATTGCAGTTTTGCACCAGGTATCTTGTTTTTCTAAATTTATTGAATTGCTGTGAATTTTTAGCATTCCACAAAATTTCATAATTCTCGTATTTCCTAATTAATTCTAAATACTTTGACTTTGACTAATCATTCCTTCGCACGTCACTATTACAAATACCTACTTAAACTTTCATGCCTGAGGTTCTGAGTTCGGCCCACGAAACCGTCCGATAAACTTTGAGCCGGCCGTTGTAGCACCCTTTGATATTTCGTCGAAATACAGACTGTAGATGGAACGTTGTGAGCTTTATCGCAAACACCCAACGGCGTTCGGTTCGTGGTTCAATTCTACAATGTGGGCATTGACTGAGTAATGTTCAGGCTCGCGGTTCAATTCGATAGCCTGGACTTAGCTTTAAGTATACGCTAAGGTGTCTAGTCTATGGGCAAACCCACTCTGAAAAGTATACATTTTAAATAACCAACGTTATTCAGTGACAACCTGTATATATGACCTTCTTAATAAAAACGCATTTATATGTGCCTCTCTCTATCAATGTGGTCTGCATCCAATCTGATTGGTATGAAAAATATAGATTTTAATTAATAAAATATTTACTAGCCACTTTTTACCAAAATCACGCTCTTTAGAAAGTATTAATTTCTTCAACGGAGAATACAAAATCCCTGAGAATTCTTGCCGAAGTATTATATGTATATAGTGTGCAATATATTATGGCGCATTTAATTATCAAAGAAGTTAAAAAACAAATTCTTCAATTAAGAGTGTCAGAGTAATTATGTAAAGTACTGTTTCTAATTTGATGTAAACCTGCCTAATCATATAATTCAACGCGTAAACGGATACTGTATTTAGCAATTTATTCAAGCTGATAGCATGGGGGCATAATTTTTGTTTTTTATATTGTTTTATATAAAAATTAATAGTGATAAATTTATTACCTGTTAAATGTATAGGATGTTTATAATTACCACCAATACACTAATGTGTTTCGAATAGAGTAAAACATAAATTATTTAAACAACGATAAAAGGTTTTCAAATAGTTTTCCTTATTTATAAAGCTGTACTTAAATTGGTGATGTTTATACTTATAGACTAACATACAATATTTGGAGTCAAAACATCTAATACAAATGAATTTGTAAAAGCATTTTCAACTTACTATTTTAAATTGACGTCTTCTATTATCAACTCTACTTTTAACACAAGTAAATTCACACTGATAATCAGATCGCATCAAATACAAGTTGGTAATATATGTCAATTCAGGTGTTCGTGATATTTATATAAGAACATATTTATAACGCTTATACGACTTTGCAAAAACTGCAAACTTTAGGGTTCCACATTCTTTAATGATAATAGGATATATTAATTTACTTTTAACAGTGGCATAAAGTAGAAAATTGGAGGGGACTCGGTTTAGAGTTCACTAGGGGACGAACAGTAACATTTTCGAATTGAAATATGAAAAACAAAACGTGCCTGCAATCTCAAAATATGAACCATAAGTTAAACTTCAAATTAGCGTTTGGTTTTTTATTTTTAAAATGTAATTCGCTTACTGAAATTTAATTAGATAACTTCTTTAGACATCCATGCCCATACGAAAATAGTCTTTATTAACTGTTACGTTGACATCATTCACCATCATAGCTATGTACGAGGTAAGCCCCGTAAATACCTGGCTTCACATTTTGGTAGAAGAGTTAAAAAAAAGAAATATATTTTATTTTTCTACAAACTCTCCTTTTAATTCAACACATTTGTTACATTCCTATATTAAAATCTCTATGTGTTTAAAAAATATTCTGAGCTTAAGCTATTAAAATTCTCATAAACATTTGTTTTAAATCGTTACTACGGGTAAAATTTCTCCCACGAAAACTTTTCTGTAATTCCTAAAGAAGCTGAAGTTACTTAGGGCCAGTTCAGGACTATAAAGGGAGTGATTGAGTTCCTGGAATTTAGTCACGAATAGCTGCTCTTGAAACTACCGCAGTTTGCGCACGCGCGTTATTATGCGATAGAAGCACTCCTAGCTGTCGTTTTCTTCGACCCCGCTGTTTAATATTTTCACTAACCTTATATAGAAGTCAAGAGTAATATTTAGCGTTTACAATTTGTATTTCTTTCTTTGAAGTTAATCAGCAAGATGAATACCAGAAAATGGTAGCCATGGTATTTCTTCTTGACTGATAGATTATGGCCTTTCTTAGCTATCGTTCACCCAGAAACTGCTCCTCTGTCAATTCTCTTTTCTACAGAGGGTTGTTATAAGGAATAGCTTTTATATCGCAAGTGCCAATTGATTCGATAGCTTCCTTTTCCTTGTTGCGACAAATTTTAAAAATTTGGAAGCACAGTGTATCCGCTCTTACTTCTGTACTAAAGAAAGGAGATATGGCACCTTTCTTGCACTAAACCTTATTAATTTGGAGGTGCTATTTAATTACGCTGCGGATGGTTATTTTAGGAATTTCTAATTTTGCCGCTATTTCTCTAATCTTTAAACGCCGATCACTTAGCATTTCCTTCCAAATTAAAATAATTTTTCCCGTTTCCGCAAGTTTACTGGTCGTCCGGACAGTGGCCTACCTTCGATCGATTCCCTTTCCGTACGAAATTATTTTGCGTAGTTTTTTACTATGAAGTAGGAACCATTGTGTTTATGGCCCCCTTTACGAAGAACTTAAAATCACCTCTGTACTCGAATTTCAATATTTCGAAGAATTGGTGCATATCGTGTTCTTTCCAAGACTCCTTCTGTTAAATAATTGTAGGTACGAACACAAAATTTCGTGTTCAAGTTTCCAAAAGTTAAGGTATTGTCATCATCTCCAAATTTTATTTGCACTTGCACGGAAATACCTGTGGCCAGGTAAACATGGGACCCACTTCGTATATTTTCTGTATTTACCGTCAATGTAATGCCACATATCGGAAATTATATCCTAAATCGCTAATGCCTGTAGATATTTGATATATTTCAAAACCACAGTTAGAGGTAAACATGTCTAGAAAATATATAAAATTGGAATAGTTTACCAAGACGCGCCTAATTTTGAGGAAATGGTCAGACATCGGTTCAAGCATGTATGTCATGAGCTCTTTCGTCGTCGTAACTTATTCTAAATTTTAGTAAGTATAGCAGTAACACAAAACTGTTATCAAACCGCAAATACCTTTTAATAACACGTTACAACATGCTGCATTATGCTGTAAAACATTAGAATATAACATTTGCAGTAAAAAGAAAATGTGTACTATGAGTTATACTTTGTGAATAAATACAATCATTTATTACCAGGAAATTTTCCTCTCACAAATAAAAAATTTTGTTCTAAGTTTTAAACTAATGACTTTCTAAAATTGATCTGGTGTAACTGAGCCTGTGTATTATCTGCTGCATGCAGCACAAAATAATATAAAATAAGCAAAGGGTCGATTTGGCAAGAAACAATATGGAAGTGTGAGTCCACATGAATCATATCAGCTGCAGTAGGAAAGCGTATATAAATAGACAATGTTGTGTTCTTTTGAATGACCTAGAAATTGATGATTTTTATACATCCCCTAATTCTGTTATTTATTGCTATTAAAATTTGAGTATCCAATTTCAGATTCATGAAGTTAAATAGCAAAGGATTCACATTTTAAGATATTTGTTTAAATTCCATTGTACAGAAACTCTCCATTCCTTATTTCTATTGTTCTTACTTGTGTTTTTGTTTTGGTATAATGGTCAACTATGTACAGATTTCTTTATTAAATAATGCTTGAAAATGTTTACTCTTTAGATTTTTCTTATTAATCTTAAATAAAACATTTAAATTAAATGAAATATCACACTTATTCGAAATTTCTTTATTGACTCGGCGATCCCATGCATAAGAAATTCTGATGTAAACTTTTATAAGTTAAATAGTCACCCAATTTTAATTTGGGTACACCACTCGCTGATGCGGTACTTTAAAAGATAACAGACGAATGCTAGCAAAGCTAAGTCAAAGCATTTGAACGAGATTACAGTATTTTTCTAAGCTGATAAAGCCATGACTGTACTTTGTGCCGTGTATAATAAAAACCTCCAAAATATTTTATGAATTTTGTGCATTTTGAAATATTCGATATTAAAGATTGAGTACAACCTTGTGCTTACCCTGGACTTCACTATATAACATAAAATATCGAGATAACTGTTTTTCTATGTTGGCTGCAGTATAACGTACAATAATTGTTGTTTATAATAATTAAAACGTTTGAGTTTCTTCTTTAAAATTTCACTCGGTTTTTTAGTGTAATAATTTTACTATAATTTCTTTAAGACAACAACTAATTGGTTACTTAGTATGCGTATGTCATGAGCGCAGTTATTTTATATCATTAGTTTTCGCTGTATACATAAACTGTTGTAATAAAATTATAAATAGCATTAATTGTTTAGAATATTCTAGAACATTCCAGAAGGTTCCATAGAACAAAGATAAATGATGTAATTGCAAATGACTCATTACTGAAACTGATATCTAAATAAATTCAAGGTCTCAGCAATAAGCTATGGTATTGAAATTTATTACAATAGCGATCTGGCTAATTTTATTCCTTACTAAATTAGAATTGTTTTCAGAATTTCTACTTTCTATATAAACAGTATCTTAAATTCCCTATCTTAGTTTTTCTAAGAATCTTGTCTTTTTCAATAGCTGATATAATTGAATAGATATATTAACGTTTGTTATTAGTGTACTGTAAACTAAATACTTAAGTTGAATACCTGTAAATAAATAATTATAGTTTACTGAATATAAATAAAGATATTTAAAATAATTAACTGGTTTCATTATAATATTTAGGAAGCTATTTTGAATATTATTTTTTGTAATAGCGTATATACCGGGTTTTTCACTTAAAACTCTGAGGGCCGATTCTACAAAAATGGGTAGAAATATTGAACCTTTGTAAAAAGGTGTTGATTGACAGGTTCAATTAGAATTTTTTCAATGTAATTAAAAATCTACACCTACAGCTTACCGAGCGTCTTGGCGCCTCGAAGAATGAAATCGGTTGCAGGGACCTTGAAACTACAACAATTTAAAAATACATTCAATTTAAAGATGTTTTTGTCATTTACTCTAATTCTATTTTTTACTCGTTTTTGTGTAATATTCTTGTAAATAATTTTGACCAGCCATACTGTTTAGGCATTTTTCATAGTAGCTTTTGACTTGATTGAGGTAATAACACTCACTAAATGTGTCAAAGTTTGTCCTAAATTATTTGCGTGGCGAAATTACTTTCTAAAAAATGGTTCAACACAGCAACCAAGAAAAAGTAGACATATTACTAGTTTATGGCGAATGTCAATTAAATGGTAGAGAAGCTCAAAGGGTTCAAGCGCAGCGTTATCCAGATAGAAGAATTTGCCACGGTGAAACTTTTCCAGGTTTGTGTAAGAAGTTGAGAAATTATAGGTCTTTCGTAAAAACAAAAAGGAACAGGAGAAAAATGGCGACAAATGATGAAAATATGGTGAGCGTAATACAAGAAGTTTATGATAATCCCAAAACTTCATTAACGGGAATAAAAGAAAATACTGGTGTAAGCATCAGTTCATCATGGATAATCCTGCATAAGAACCATTTTCTTCTTTATAAAACTAAATTTGTCCAAAAACTTCAAACCGGCGATCCCGCAAGAAAAATGGATTTTTTAGCAAGATTTTCTGACTTGTGCGATCAGGATCCTAACATTTAATCTTAAATTTTATGGAGCGACGAGAGCCGGTTTCATAATAACGGAATTATAAAAAGACACAATTGTCGGTATTGGTCTCAAAATAGTCCTCGTTGAGTAAGTGAAAGAGGTAATCAAAATTTTTCGGAATTAACTTTTGATGCAGTATAATAAACGGATACCTTATTGGGCCATATCATTATGAAGTACGTTAAACGCAGAACATTATTTAGCTTTCCTTCAGTCCGAACTTCCGGAATTGTTAGAATAGGTGCTCCTTGAAGATCGAGAAAACAACATATCCAAATCGATGGTTTGGCACGAATGGACCGATAAGGTGATCCCCTAGGTTACCGAATATCATACCCTTAGATTACTTTCTTTGAGGTTACATAAAGGACATGATCTTCACAGAGCCAATTGAAAATATGCCCGACCTTATAAATAAAATTACCGCGGCATGTGCTGCTATTCCAGGAAGAACGCTCCTTGGTGGTACCCATGCCAGATTTCTGCAAAATTTTGATAGTTGTGTTCGAGTCCAGGGAAGGAATTTTGAACAAAAGCTTTAAAAAATATACTTTACTATTTCTTTTTGTAGGTATTTTTAGACTACACTAAATGCCTAGACAGTGTGATTGGTGAAAATTGTTTGCAAGAATATTACACAAAAACGAGTAAAGTAATTGAATTGGAGTAACTGATAAAAATGTCTTTAAATTGAATGTACTTTTAAACTGTTGTAATTTCTAAGTCCCTGCAATCCATTTTATCCTTCGAGGCGTCGCAACGCACGGTACGCTATAGGTCTAGGTTTTTAATTACCTTCGAAGAATGCAAATTGAACCCATCTATCCAGCACCTTTTACAGAAATCAAATATCTTTACCAGTTTTTGTAGATTTCGCACTCGTAGTTTTAAGTGAAAAACCAGTTACCTATTTTAAAGTAAGTACTTTTAATAGTTACTATTGCCAATTTAATCAGATATTATCATGGTATTAATAGAAAACCTATATTCACTTTTCACATGTTGCTTTAACCGACGTGAATTTCTTTTTGAGTAATTTTGATTTTTAGAAAAATGCACCACGATATTTTGGTTTTAATCTTTTACTAAAACTAAAACTTTTTCATTTTTACAATTTAAAAATAAAATTAAATTTATGTAATCTTAGTTATCTCCACCAAATGATAATAAGCAACTGATATTTATTCCAAATACATCATAGTAAAGTTATGTAAACAAGGCTTAAAGTAAAAGTGTAATATAAAACATTTTGGCAATAAATTAATATACAGGGAGTTTCGCCTAAGAACCGATACAGAGCAGGGGCATATAGGGGAATAAAAAATATGATAATTTAACGCAACTTACCTTAATACAAATTTGCATCCCTGAGAAGTTATAGGTCTTCAAAGTTGGGTTTCAAATTTCGAAAAAATCAATATATCAGTTATA
>JAHWXV010379233.1:0-15057 GCA_024586415.1 Phrixothrix hirtus | reverse complement strand
TTAAAGAAACTGCTTAGTTCTTATAAAACACAATGAAATAGCTAAACAGTATATTAAGCTTTAACAAAATGGTTGCAGCCGATTTCAAGAAAATCGCAAAGAACGAAAATTCAGAAAATATCTAAAAATGACTGAAATAAAGTGGAACTTCCGATTATTCGATTTCAACAAAATTCTTGATTTGCCATATTAATGCACTTGTGAGCACAAATATAAATTTTCATTCAGATAGGACTTTTAGTTTCATAGTTATTTTATTTAGTGTTAACGGCAAAAATACTTCCGGTTATTCAATTTACGGAAAAATTTCTGAGAAACAACCTTACCTATATAAAAGGCCATTAAATGGCCAAGAAATTAAATAGGTTTTAAAAAAATCGTTAGAGCTGATTTCAAGAAAATCGGGAAAAGCAAAAAATTCGGAAAATATCTAAAAATAACAGATTTAAAATTGTACTTCCGGTTATTCGATTTTAACCAATTTCTTGATTTAGCATGGAAGATAGTTAGCACCTCAAATATAAATTTTCATTTATTTAAGACACCGTTAATGGTAAGAGTATTTCCGGTTACTCGTTTTACGAAAATTTTACTGAAAAACTGTCTTAATTATATGAAAGGTCATTAAATGTCTAAGTAGTACAATAAATTTAAAAAGCCGATTCCGAGAAAATGGCGGAAAACAAAAAAAAATTAAGGGTAAAGTGTCGCTTCCGGTTATTGGATTTTAGTGAATTTGTTGCAGTCGCGTATGACGATGGTTACAAACTCAAATATAAAATTTTGTTTATCTACAACTTTTGGTTTTCGATATATCCTGTTCACACACAATTTTAAAAACATGATTTTTGGACTAGATGGACCTGAAAACGTGTATTTCCACTAAAATTTCGACCTCAAAAATTTTGGACGAAAACAATGCTTTATACTATACTTCATATAGGTAAGAGAAAGTAATAAAAAGATGGTTCTTAAAACAAAACAATAAAAAATTTAGAAACAAAAGTTTTTTTATGCAATGCATGTGTGAGCTTCACAAAAGCGCGTAACACAGTTGTGCTTTCACATGCAATACACTTCCATTGTCGCCAATTTGATGTTCCAACATCTTGCAGCTTATGTGCTAGACCAGATCTTGATGGCTGCTCTGATACAACGTTTTCGTTTAGTTGCAGTAATGATTTTGTAACGTTTTCTCTAATTTCTGTAATGGACATTTTATTTCCAGTTACAGCCGTGTATATTAAAAATGCATTTACCATACTCCTAGGAGTAACTCTACTGTTATTTTACGGTACAACTTGATGCCTCATCGTAACAAAGTGGAATAAGATTTCATTTGATTTAATAGATCAAGGAAGCCTTGCGTTTGTTATAATCTACAACTAAATTAGGTTCTTCTTCTTCTCGATTGCGATCTGAACTCGCCTTTATGATTTGACCGATGTGGATTGTCGATAAAGTGAGCACTTCGCGCTTATTCTGCCACTTCGTAACAACTACGTAAGTATTACTTTCTTGACTGTAGGTTTCACTCTACTTAAGCTTCTTTGGGATTATTTTTGCAGTTTTTCCACAATGTTCCCACTAAATGCATATATCTCTCAAGTAATCGGTGAGCAAATTCCATGATCACGTAATAATTGTCAACATACACAAATCAGGTGCAATAAAGTAAAGAATTGAATAATTTTGTAACCACAGATGTCGGAACAGTTCCTTAACCTGATTTCTCTCTCCCGAAATAAATTTGACAATCAGACGTATACCCTCCTTCAAGGCACAACTTAAACAATTTAACGCCAAATTTGTGTCTCTTATTTTTTATGTATTGTAGAAATGATGAACTACCTCTAAAAGGTGCTAGCGTTTAATCAACATAGAAATATCCTTTGGGAATAAAATGTCTTTTGAAGTTTGTCATCAGTAAATTAACAAGTGAAGCGAGCTTACATAACCTATCTGAGGGCTGTGCATCTTCATTGTTTGAAAAATGCCAATGTGCCAACAATAATTCGAATCGATTACGTGAAATTGCTTTGCAAATTTGATTTTTATATAATATTTTCGTTGACGAATTATCAGCAAGTTGTGGCAAATTAACCAGTCCCATCCAAATCTAAATTCCTAGAAAAACCTCAATCTCTTCCACAGTGGCATCTTTACATTTATTAATTCTTGCTCTAGGCTTTGTGTTAAAATTTCTACTTTGAGCTCCTTAGCATTCGTCTCAATAACGATTAATTGCAAAATTCTCTTATGTGTAAACAATCTTAAAAAGTCCACAGGTGTTTTCCATAACATTTTCAAAAAGATCTGCAGAAACTCTAACATCTTGCACTGTGTATGGAAACTTTTTCAGATTTTGTCCAGAAACGTTAGCCCCCGTAACCATGGTTTTCTATGTACTTATCTTGTACATCTGACAAATCATCAATTGTGAATATGTTTATAACATTTTCAATATTATTCACGGCAACATGCTTGAGGTTGAAGGGATTTGATATATAGTATATTGTTTAGGTGTAGCATGGTCGGTATGGCAAGTTGTTTTCTTTTTGAGATGGGTGTTTCATCTTCAGAAGATGAAAAATCCTATTCAGAGGGTTGACATTCTTCAGAGGAATATTCGAATGGATCATCTTCATTGTCAGACCATACCTTATTGATAAGATTTCGTAATCGTTCTTCATGATCCATTTTATCTATAATTATTAACGCCTATAACAAATATATCTAACAAAATTATGTATCCTTACCTATGAATTTAGACTGCCCCGACTAGTGTAGTTTTTAGCATGATTGCTCTTCACCCAAGGGACGCGGGTTTAAACGCGATCGAGGTCAGTAAATTCTTCAGATTTAGCAAAATTCTAGTCTAAGGGCCAAGGAAAATTCCACATCCCGAATTCAGCCACAAAAACAAATAAATAAACCTATGAATTTAACAACCTAGATCAACACTAACTCAAAACACAAAATTGATCGGAAAATGATAACTTGTTTATGATACAACAACACAACAAACACTTATCTAAAAACGCTTAGTTCTTGGTTATACGTCTATGCATCACGTAGGATAATTGTTATTGGCCGAGAAGTCCTCAGCTGAGTGCGAACCATATGCGCATCACGCGACGCACAATAAGAAATTTGCTCTACGGATCCGCGTGAAGCACATGTGTGTCATACCAAAAAATACGCTTTTTGGAAAATATAACGGATGGGTTTCAAATTCTGTGCATAAATATTTTAGAAACGTATGAAGAGGCCGATTTGCACCGGTGACATTGGAGGACTTATTTTCATAGTATTGTGGCAGTTAACGTGCTAGAAATTAGTAGAAAAGCCGGAGAGATTGAAAACATTTTTAACACGTTTATAAATATGAAAATTATGTTATTCTACTACTAATCTGGCGCAAATAATTAAATTATCTAAATGAAAAAAATTTGGCAGTTCCGAGTGAAAATGCCTTAAACGGAAAATGTGGGTAAAAATATTAATATGGTACCTGATCATAGTGCTATTTATTACAAATTTAGAATATTTTAATGAGTAAGTAATACTTGTGCACTTACACACAGTGTGACAAGCAATTTTTAAGATTGAACTAATAAAACATGATAAAAACAAAATACAGAAAATCTCAATTTGGTTTTATTCAAAATAATCTCCTCTTGTTTCAATACACTTGTTGCAGTGATCCAAAAGGAATTCAAACGAATGATTTAGCTCATTTTGTGGTATTGCCTCTAGTTCCCACGTCGAAGCTGTTTGAATGGCCGCAATGTCTTCAAAAAAGCACCCTTTTAACTTCAATTATAATTTTTGAAATAACGAGAAGTCGCACGAGGCCAAATGAGGTGAATATCGTGGATCAGTTACTTGTGAGATGGTGCATTATACTGCAATAGTGTCCAACTATCTGGATCTTGATAATTACGGATACGACAAATTCTGGCCATCAAACTCTTCAAAACTGCAAGATGATAGTCTCCAGTAATTGTTTGATCAGGCGTAACGAATTCTTTATGGATAATTGCTCTACTATCATAGAACGTGATGAGCATTGTCTTGATTTTTGAAGGCACTTTTAGTGTTTTATTGGTTTGCGGTAAATGTTTCGACTTGCATTCCGCACTTATGCTTGGTTTTTAGATCGTGTTGAAAGCACCATGTTCGGTTACCAGTACCAATTGATTTCAGGAATCTTGGATCATTTTTGGCGGCTACAACGATGTCTCTAGAATGACTAACCCTGGTTACTTTTTGTTCATCCGTCAAAGTGTGTTAAACAAATTTAGCAGAAACCTTTGTTTTGCCCGAATCCTTGTGAATAATGGTCCAAATCGTCTCTCAGTTCATGTTCGTAGCCGCTATCATTTTCAGTGAAGCATTGTGGTCATTTGCAATAAAATTAGGTACTGTTTAGATCGTTTCAGATTTGCGAATTGAAATTGGCCTTCTCGTACGTTGATCATTTTCTAGCGATTCTCTACCATCCAAAAATCGTTTATGCCACAAGAAAACATTTGATTGACTTAAACAAGCATCGCCATACACTTACTGCATTAACCAGAATGTTTCTGATATACTTTTACCAAGTGTTGCCTTAAATTTAATAACCACTCGTTACATGATACAATTTCAACTTGGATTAACCATGTGATTAGGAATAACTGTGATAACTTTGTCATTTATTATGTGAATGTCATAAACATTGGGCTTTCCAAGGATACTACCGCTCAACAGATGTTATCACTATTTGCCGAGATATGGCGCCAGTCTTAAAAATTAATTGTCGCGCTGTGTATGAAAATTTGTCCATATGCGGGAAATTACAAGGTGATATTTACTGAAAACGACTATTAAACATATTAAAAAAACTAAAGCTTTTAAATATAACTGTAAATTAAATTCATATTAAAGCGAAGGTTCATCATAAATTTACAAATTTGTGAAGTAAGTAAAATTAATGAAGTTAAACTTGAGAATTGGTTGTTAAAAACGGATAACAAATCATGTATGAGACATGTATGAATATCTTAGGGCAGTTCAAGATAGACCTGAAGTTTATATTTTAGTTAGCTACAAGAACAGCTAAAATCAAAACTTCAGTTCTTTTTAGTAAGTGATTAGTGGTTAGTTCTTATTTTGACAATTGTCAGTCGATAGTTAGTACAAAAGTCATCTAAATATGTCACATGAAGTATGGAACAGCGAATTATTATTAAATGTTAGTAAATAAAAAGTTAAAACCGGCAGAGAGTATACTAGACCATATCGACAGGGCCCACGAAACACACTTTTCACGTTCCAATATGCTAAATATCCTCCATAATTACGTTCGTCAAACACTAAAACAGTTGTTCATCTTGTTGAAGCGCTTGTTTCAGACAATAAGTAAATCAAAGTATGTAAAATTGCAAGAAATGTTAATGTAATTTTCCGTCACCCACCAGCTCACAAAGTTTGCGCTAAATGACTACTGAAAATATTAACTGTGGATCGTGCTTCTGTGGTTCTCTATCATTTACATCGTTGCTATATTTTATGTCTTAATACCACCATGTTTATAATTAAAATAATTCTTTCAAATATGCAAAGGTCATTTATGAAGTAATCGTTTGCGCATCGCGGCCACCCAGATATTTCCTAGAAAGTGTTGCAAGGTCAGACCAAATGAAGGTCTAAGTTTAAACATCTTAACGTATAAGGGAAGAGCTAATTTTCTTGACGAGCAACAGGTATACTCCTATTTCCGTGCATCTAATCAGTTTAATATCTTTTAATAGACCTTGGCGCAAAATGAAATTATTACGCCTAAAATCTTGGCATGTTTAAATTAAATATCCGTAAGCTGCCGAAAAATACATTATGATAAATTTTTAAGCAGACAGTGTAAATCCGTATAACTGAGATTCGAATATTTAACCTTGTTTTCATAATAAATGCTTCATTCGTGCACTGTAAAATTGAAAAAACTTCTCTTAACTGTTTTCCATATTTCTGAAACCAACTTCCACTTATTTTGTAAAACAGTCTTAAATGATGTTATTTTTTAGCTCATCTAGGAGATTATTATAACTGCCACTTGGTGATTAATTTATAGCTGATTATCCGTTATAATTCAATACAACGCGTTTGCTTTTTGCAGACCTAGTTACGTTCAATTTATATAAGACGCATACTTTACTGCTGTTGTGCGTTGCTCGCGGCTCCCCCAGTCGTTGCGGAACTATTCTAGAGGACAGACGTATTTCGAGGTTAGTTCCAAAGCGAGTGTATAGTAGGTGGGTCTGGTGCAACATTCGAAAGTGGTAACCGAGTGTGTCGATAAATCCTATATAGACAAACAAACCGTAATGGCAAATCAACGATCGGAAGATGAAAAGCTATTACCACTGTAAAATGAAATACACCGAATAGAAGCTACAATCAAGAAAGCCATCGAGGCGGTATCTACGTTGCAGCAGGAACGAGAGAAGTTAAAGAAGATACGAGACAAGAAGGCGTCGGATAACAAGCCAGCACCAAAGAAGAGGAAGACGGGCAGCGACATCGCAGCTCAAACCGAAGAACACTCAAAGCTCGATAACATGTCAGACATACCAGCAGACGAAGCAAGCTCCTTATTACAGAGTAAGTACCCACCCTTAGTTATTCCTATGGGGTTAAGCCGAAAAAACAAATCAAGGGACACTCTTGATATAGAAACAAAGAACGAGAACAGCCAAACAACCGAAAAAACGAGGAAAATAAAGAAACCTCCTCCGATAATCTTAAGAGACAAAAAACCCTGTTGAGGTTAAACACGCAGCAGAATCTAATGGAATAAAATTCACCAAATCCTCAGCGTTAGCGAAGGTATAAAAGTATTTACTGACAACCCAGAAGACTTCAGGAAAGTTGGAAGACCACTGGACATGATGGAAGTACCATGCCACACTTTTCAGCTCCCCAAAGAAAAAGAATTGAAAATAGTTCCCTAGGGAGTACCTGAATTCATGACAGAAGAAGAGATGCTGAATGACTTGCAAGAAAGAGGCTTCAAAATCAGAAGCGCGAAAAGACCGGGCAACAGAAACAAAAAATTCCCACTCGTACTAATAAATTACGAGAAAAGCGATAAAAACAAAGAAATATACGACCTGAAGGAGGTAAACCTTAGAATAACCATCGAACCGAAAAGAAGGTCCACACGTACGTAACAGTGCTACCGGTGCCAATTCTTTGGTCATGATTCATACTGGTGCATGGCTAACTACAGATGCTTGAAATGCGCAGGAGATCACCTCACATTCTAATGCACGTTAGATATAAATAAACTACCAAAGTGCTGCAACTATGGAGGCAAGCACCCCTCAAATTTCCAAAAATCCGAGGCAAACCCTGAACAAATAAAAGAAAGGCAAAGAACTAAGAAAGCACGGAAAGCGAAGGAAGCCGAAATAAAAACAATAAAAACTAAATCCCGACTAGTAAACTCATCGAGCCTGGAAGAAGGCACAGAAAAGCAGTTAGAGATAGTAATAGAGAAATTGCCAGCCAAGATATTACCCTCAATAATAAACAAACTACAAGGGAAGTTAAATGCCTAGACAAACAATTCTAAAGGTAGTATCATGGAATTCCAATGGAATCGAGGACAAGAAAAAGGAAATGAACTCTTTCAGATGAAGCACGAAACTGAAATTCTCTCAATCACGGAAACAAAATTGAAGAGATGCGACAAGCTCTGGAGTCCGGGGTATAACGTTTGCAGAGAAAACAGAGAGCGTAGAACAGGAGGACGAGTAGCGATTCTAGTCAAAAGATCAATTAGTGTGAACGAACTGGGAAAAATAGAGATGAAGAACAACTCCAAATTGGAAACCAACGGAATTCAAATAGAAATTGAAGAAAAAATCATACACACAATAACACTATACAACCCACCATCACACAAGTTAACCGAAGAGGACTGGGCGGTGCTCATGAAATACGAACAGGCAATAATAAGAAGTGACCTAAATTCTAAGCACGCCTCTTAGGGGAGTAGAGTTCCAAATGGCAACGGACAGACGCTAAACAAATGGAGAAACCCAAACAAAAATATAAGAATTGAAGGTTTGAAGGACGCAATGCCCACATCTTCAAGAGATCGAGTCGATGTTGTGGATATATTTATCCTAAACAACTTAAGATGGAACACACAAATATCAACAAAACATGAACCATCCTGGGGTCATTTCCCGGTCGTAATGGAAAGAGGAATCCAAATGCAACCACTAAACTGGGCAATCCAACAAAAATTCGCTTAAGGTCATACCCAAAGCAAGATAAAATTGAGACAAAACAAGAAATAGAAGAAGTGGAAAAATCTAACGAAAACCATACAAAAAACGTTAGAAACGTGCCAAACCCAAGTAAAGAAAGCACAGTTCAGTAAGTGGGGCCTAACAACAGAGGACAAAGACAAAATAAAAGAAAATAACGCAGCCAAAAAGAGATGGACATGGACCAGACACCCGCACGACAGAGCACGATATCAAACACTTTAGGAAGAAGTCAACGAGATGCTAAAGCGTAAAAAGGAGAAAAGCTGCGATCAGTGTCTATCAGAGGCGGAAGAAAGAGTAATAGGTAAACTATGGAAAACTTTGAGAAAACTCAAAAGCAGAGAGACCCTAACGCTCCCTTAGAGTACAAAGGAAAATTATACTTCAACGGCAATCACAAAGCAGAAAAACTAAGTCTTCGCCTAGAAGAGCAATTTTCAAACCTGCATAGAGCCCCGAAAAAGCTGGAGACGCTAGTTAATAGCATAGCAAAGACGCCAGACCGGGTGAAAATTCAAAACCCAAAAGATATAACAGTCGAAGGTCAAAGGAGAAATCAAAACGCTTAATGCAAGAAAATCCTCAGGGGCTGACCAGATCTCATATAGCGCAATCAAAATATTACCAGGGTCCCCACTAGAAGCATTAACAAATATTATAAATGCTTATCTCAGTCTAGGTGCTTACCCCGAAAGATAGAAAGAGGCAATTGTCATAATGATCGCAAAAGGCGAAAAGTACCCTAAAAAGCAGGCGAATCGAAAACCGATCAGCCTCCTAAACGGCTTCGCAAAAATAGCAGAGGCACTTATAAATTCCCTAGTTGTGCAAGAACTGGAAGCCAAATGAATTATTCCTGCAACTCAGTTCGGATTAAGGAAAAAAATTTCAGCCACCAGGCAGCGAATTTCGAATACGTAATTGAGACGCCAATAGACAACGGAATAAAACATACGCAAACCTGTACGATGTAGAGCAGCATACGACAGGGAGTGAACGAACGCAGTCGTATTTAAAATGGCAAAGATAAATTATCGAAAAAACTAATCCGAACGATAAGAGCTTTCTTGTCAAATAGAAAATTCAGGGTGAAGTGCGGCAATGAAATATCGAAATACAGAATAGCAGAAGAAGGGCTTCATCGGGGATTCCCACTATCGCCGACCCTCTATAACGTCTTTGTCACCGACATCCCGACGCCCCAAAATATGACAGGAGCGCACTTACTCCAAGTTGCGGATGATATGGTAATTATAACCTATGACAGAAGGATGCGAATAACCAAATCAAATATGAAGAAAGCCGAAAATACCATCCGAAACTACTGGAATCTATGGAAAATAACACTAAACAAAGAAAAAGCGGTGTCCACCCGCTTTACCGGTAAAAAGGGAAAATCAGACAGAATTGAGAGTAATAAAATAAAGACTCAAAGGACCTATCTAGGGGCGACCTTTGAGCAAACAAGAAGCTTCGCCCACCACACGAAGAGACGTGTAGAGCTAACAAAAGAGATGGCAAACCGACTGCATAACGTCATAGGCAGAAATAGCAAACTATCATTGACAACAAAATTAAGGATATTCAAAACAACACTAATTCCAACCTTCACAAGGAAAGCACCAGAGCGAAAGAAAGAATAAAAATTACACAAAACAAGTTGCTCTGAACAATTACGGATGCCCACTACCTCGAAAGAAATGCAGACCTTCGCAGAGATTTAAATGCAGAAGAACTTATTGAAAGGGCAGAAGCAAGACGCCCAGCGATGCTAAAACGTATAGAAGCACACCCAGCTGAACCTATAAGATTGATAGCGAAACGCATCATGGGAGAACAATAAAAACGCTGTCAAATAAGACCATAGAAAGGTCAACCCCATTCATCACACTTTCACTTCAAAACGTGGTACTAAGAAGCTCCCTGACATGGGAATAGCTCCTTAGGCATGAAAAATAAAGAAGCAAAACAAAATACTGTTGTGCTTAAATGAATTTAATTCTATGAACATATAATTATCCCAGGTCCACAAAAATTTTGATTTAGGGCCAATCTCATTATAGGTTTCAAATTAATGTTAATTCTAAAGTTACTATTACTGCTACAACTACGATTGTTTGCACAATTGCAACTCTAGAAGTTAAATTTGACTTTAAAATAAAGTAACATTTAAGTTTATTAAGAAACATATCCCTATTCGTTTTTAGTTAGTTGATCGTTTATAATTCTAAAGCGTAGGTAAACTTAGATGACTTTTATGTAAAATTTTGGCAACAAAGTAGAACAATTTGAAAGTAAGTAATAGCGTGACTGTGTTGAACAATAATTTGAATTCGTTAACATACATTGCTAGAGCCGAAAGTTTATATCCTTTGTACCCTTTACGTTTTTCAAGTATGGCGCCCTGTTTAAATTTGACTTCAGCATGCAGAAGTACGCTGAACATTTGGTTAAAGGTTACAAGCTTAACATTTTAATGACGCTTGATGCACCTTCCCTCTGTTATCCACTATTATTTCTGTATATATTGTTACGGCTAAACTTGTCATACCGTATACATTCGCATATTGAAGCTATACATGAGAATAGTTGATTCTAATTTTGGTTTTATTTACTTAGAAATTATCAGAAGGTTTCAATTATAGAGAACATTTGATTCTAGTTTATCTTTGAAAAGAGAATTATATATTTATTTATTTAATTAGTTTAACATTACGTTTGGATCTGAGACGATTTGTAATTTAACCCTTACTATAATATTATTCTTTAGTAGAGGGCATAAACAACGTGTATTCGATTTTAAAATAGTCAATGTACATCCTTGCAATTGGATCTTGAATTTGGATATTCGCACAGATGTTAGTTACCAACCTATAAAAATCCATTCGGTTATATTTAACTATTTTCTATTTGTTGCCGTATGGTTTGTAGATGATTTTTAGTAGGTATCAGATGAAATATCTTTTCTTCCTATATTAATAGACAAGGACCGCACCAAATAAATTTACAATACCCACGTGAGCTGCTACTTACGACATTTTACGGATACCGTGGAGTTGATCGATCTGTGCTCAACAATGTCATGAATCTGGCAAGTGCTTTAAACTCGAGCGCTCTAATTAAATTAAGCTTATTGCTAATAAAGTAAAAAGAAAATCATGTAACTTAAAGAACGCTGGCAATAAGCGTCATATTACGTTAAAGTGTCGTATCTTACAACAATTACCTTTTAATGACAATAACTTAACGAAGATAAACTGTTGCGTATCTATTGATGTGTAAAATTGGTGTACCTAATTTATTTCCAGATTAAACCACACGTCGTTTAAGTTTTAACTGTTATTAGATTCATAACAAATGCAAATCAAATTAATTTTGAGATACCGTGGCGAGAAAAAGAACTCGTAAGTTCTTCGGCTATAGTTAGCTTGGATACCGATTAAATTCGTTTTCATTTATGTATCACGTCTTGCTTTCCTTATGATAAAGAAAAAATATCTTGAACTAAGGTCAGGAAATCTTGCAGTCCACTATATTGGTCCTCCTATTCCAAACTATTTTCCAGGTCATCTGTGACTAAACTAATCCCGCACATTAGTGGTGAAGTAAGGAGGCGTACTGTCCTGTTGTTGATGAAGAAGATATTCACTAAGGGAAGGATTTCCTCACGGATCCCGTTGATTTTAAATTGATTCGGTGATAAGAGCATCAATTTCTTGCATTTTAGGAGATGCTATAGATTTCTCCAGTCAATTTACCGTTGGGAAATGAAGAATCTGCTATAGCATCTCCTAAAATGCCTGCCCAGACATTTATTTTCTGGGAATGACATGACCCTACGTAAATATATGAAGGATGTGATTAGACCAACAATAGCTGCAGTTTACTTATTAATATTACCATTTAAAAAATGTATATTCATCGGAAAGCAGATGTTCTGAATTAAGTTGGGAGGTCTTCTAATACATTGTGTGATTGTTTCACAGAATCGTATTCTACGCTCGGGATCGTTATTTACAACTGGAAATGATCTTGACATTTGGTAACAATAATTCAGTTTTCGAAAAATGAAAGTTAAATAGTTAAATAGTTTGTTTTATTAGTTAAAATTATTTAGATGGTAATATTTTAACTGGAAGTCTATGTAAGCGGTATAGGTAAATGCAAGTTCAACCGCCACAGTCACGGTAGTGTTACTGTAGTTTATTAGAATTAGTATGTCTCGTTATTAAATTCCGTTTAATTAAATAATTTTTCAGAAACATTTTAAAACGAAAGTGAACCCTGCTTTATAAGTAACTATGAAGCAATTAAGCATGGTTATGAAATGTACTTTAATCATGCAATGCATAGAACTGATAAAAATGTTTGATTTTAACGACTCCATTAAATCGGTTTGACTCACGTTTGTATAAATAACTGTTACTTACTATTTCAGTTGAGGAATATTTGAGGTTTCCTTCCTTATATCTTGTCGGAAATTAGATTTCATGAACGTTCCTTTAACGATTATATGGCGAAAATGTAACAGCAGAATTTATTTGGGCATTTCTTTCAATACGATGTTTCTCCAAGCTAATGCCTTGGAGATTTATTTAAGTTATTAACGAAATTTGGCGGTATGTATTATTATTAGTTAAATTGAACTTGTGAAGATTATAAGAATTTATCTTAATACT
Source organism: Phrixothrix hirtus (assembly GCA_024586415.1). NCBI lineage: Eukaryota > Metazoa > Arthropoda > Insecta > Coleoptera > Phengodidae > Phrixothrix > Phrixothrix hirtus. The sequence continues at coordinate 2,054 of JAHWXV010379233.1, read as the reverse complement.
ATTTGTATTATTCATTTAAAATATCTGCAGTTTTAACAATTAATAGATTAAAAAAATAGATAAGAAAAGATATTCTAGGCGGGAAGGAAATTATTATTACTACTAAATAATTCTATAATAGAAATTTAAAAAGCGGATAATACTGCAATATCAAAGCAGTAGAACGTGAAGGCTTGTAGCAAAGCTTAGAATACCCAAGCCGAATTATATCTAAAGAGAAATAGAAAGCAATTAAAAAAATGTAGGTTATACATTAATTAGTTTGGAAAAAGAAGCGAATTAAGCCAGAAATGGTGCAGACAAATATTGATTGGGCGATGGCCATCAAATACGTGATCTGTTATTAGAATCTATACATGTGTCACAATAATTTATAAATGTGTTCGAAGGTAAATATTGCTTAATTCAATAATTTCCCAGCTACAGTAATTAGAATTTTATTGTGGTAACATGCATACACGATTCACAACGTCACAAGCTGTTACATATTACATGATAATGGTGTACAATTTTATGCAGCAGATGCGTCACATTGATGTAACACAATTTGACATTATAAATCGCGAATGATGTAATACAAAATCTCATAAATTAAGTTATAAATTCATAGCAACAGTAAAGTTCTTGCTACCTGAAAGTTGCTCTGAAAATACAAGGCAAAGACAGATTAAATATTTGCGACTATAAAACGTTACTAAAGTTTATTAATGATATTCAATGGTATTCAACAATTCTACTTCAGAAATTAACAAATTACTTACTAAATGTGGATTATCCGCAATGTACTTCTGAGAGAAGGACGAGACATTTCAGAAAACCAATAGATATGGGGGATTGTAAAAGTAAAAGAACATGTGAGCCACGAACATGAGCTGCGGGCATTTCATGCAGACTTATAAGCTTCTGCAGCGAAGACAGAATTGACTAGAGTAGAGCTAAAAATTCTTGATTGTACAAGAAATTCAGTTACGGTTATTAACAAGTGCATACAAATATTTTATTAAATAATAGTAATAATAATGTAACTAATGTATGTTTTTTTATATGCAAGTACAGTTCGTAATTTCAGGGCGCAATTCCTTACATTGTTTTAAGAAAGAAAGTTTCTATAAACTTGTGTCTGGAAACACTTAGTTTCTCAGATAAAGAGCGTTGAAAATTTAAGAAAATGGTTATTATTTCAAATAAATTTTGAACGATCAATGCTATTAACTACTATTAATAAATTTAAATTCTATCGATGAATACCGTACTCGTTTAGTTGCGCGATTTATTAGAAGGTGGCCATTTTCATCATCTGCTTAGTTTTAGTGTCGGAATTAGTTATTTCATTGACTGTTCCTGATAGTAACCGACTATACTTGTGATAATAAGTTAATAGAGGGCAAAAAGCTCAAAAGATCCCCTTTTGTTGCACATTACCGGGAAAATTTGAAAAGAATTAAAAGTTTAGAAAAACCATTCCGTTGTTCTTTTTATGAAGAAAACGGCAACTGACTCACGCCTAACTATGCCACTGGCGATAATAAGAATTGACTTTACACTAAAAATACACCACTTTATTAACTTTATTAACGTATTTGAAATAATAAAATATTTTCTTATATTTTAAACATTCGAAAACTAAGCATTTCCGAACACATCTTTAAAGAAACTTTTTTCTTAAAACATCCGAAGAAATTGCGCTATGAAGTTACGGACCGTACGTAGGAAACACCCAGTATATATATATATATATATATATATATATATATATTGTAATTGACCAAAATAAATTCAATTATGTAAATTTTAATTATTCAAGGAGCAATTATTATTTCGTTTTTAATTTTAATTATACAACTAGTAAATATAGTTACTCCCTTTAGCAGCTCAGTAATTTACAATTTTTTTATTTGCAAAATGAGCCCTATTTTTAGTTCTCAATAGTTTAGTTAATAAGTTTCATATTATCAAAATTGTATTTGTGCATATTATACATGATAAAATCACCACTGTTGATTATTGTATGTTATAAATAAAAGAAAATAGATAATTAAATAACTCTATTATAC
>JAHWXV010379232.1:0-10338 GCA_024586415.1 Phrixothrix hirtus | reverse complement strand
TATCAATAAACAGTGTAGGGAATTTGTTGTTAATATTCGGCAACGTGTAAATTTGGTTGCCTATCAATTTTGGTCACGTGGGGTTCGGGATTAAATGAAGGCACAGTATATTATATGTATGTGTGTGTGTGTGTGTGTGTGTGTGTGTGTGTGTGTGTGTGTGTGCTCGCGCGTTTGTGTGTTCGTTTGTGTGTGTGTGTGTCTACTTGATTATTTCAAACTTTAACTTATTTTATCTAATAAGCATTCCTTTTTGGTTGTTGAAGGTGAATGCGATAATAAAATCCGTTGTACATGATTGTTCAATAAGCTCAGAGATTAACCCAGAGATGGCGCCTTTAATAAAAAATCGTTATGAAGTACCGACCTTCAAACGGTGTGTGTCGAAATTTCATCACAATAATACCATAACATACTTAGTTATAAGGTCTTTTCAGAATCTCGTTCTGATTAACCGGGTTTATAAAAATTGCTATAGATACAATTCTTATAGCAATGGTTTCTATAGTTATCTGTAGTAACCGGGTTAATTTGGCCTAGTTTCCGGAAAGACCCATAGTGACTTAAGTTACGCTACTTTTGTAATTTTGAAAACAATGGAAGAGTTTCTTGTATTGACAAAACCTTACTTTTTAATGAGAAAGAACCCCGTTCAAGCTCAGGAATTGCTTGAAATGTGTTATCCTGACTCTGCTCCGTTGAAAGACCAACTATTTGTCGGTGGTATGCTTATTTCAAATATGGTCATACGGACACAAATGGTGCTGAACGCTCTTGTTGTTCAAAGGAAGCAGTGACTCAAGAAAACATCAAACAATTCCTGAAAATCGTGATGAAAGATCTAAAAGTGACAATATGTGAGATATCTGAGATCATGAACCTATCAATTAGTATAGTTTTCACTATTTTATATCAAAATTTAACTATGAGAGAGCTTTTTCTAAAAGGGTGCCGCGTTTGCTTACAATCGAAGAAAAACAACAACGTATCAAAGATTCATAGCGCGGTTTGGCACTATTTCCGCGAAATAAAGAGGATTTTTAGGTCGTCATGTGTCAATGGATGAAACATGGATTCGTTATTTCATTCCAGAGTTAAATTGGCAGTAAGCTGAGTGGAGAGCGGCCGGTGAAATCCGTCTGAAGACATAAAAGTCTGCCTGCAAGGTTATGGTCTGTATATTTTGGGATGCGCGCGGCATAATATTCATTGATTACCTTGAAAAGGGAAAATTAACAAAGAAGAATATTACATGTAATTATTAGTGCATTTAAAGGACGAAATCGATGAAAAACGGCAACAAATGAAGAAGAAAAGGGACATATTTCACTAAGATAATGTATCGTGTCACAAGTCAACAACCAAACTACAAAAATTGAGCTTCTAATTGCTTCCCCGCCCACCGTGGCAGCCAGTGATTATTGGCTGTTTGCAGAGCTCAAAAAATGCTGTAGGGAAAGAGATTTGGCTCTATTGATAAAGTCATCGCTGCAACGGATGGTTATTTTTAAGCCAAAGATAAATCGTTCTTCACACATGGTATAGCGTAGTTAGGAAAGCTTTGGAATGATTGTATCGCAGTTGAAGGAGATTATGTTGAGGATAAGATTATGTTGATGAATGAAGAAGGATTTTGCTAAAAAAATATTTTTAACGCGTTAATAAATGCAGTCCAGTATTTTTGACCCGTTACGTTGTTCTTGAGTGGATTAAAAACATTTTCCATTATATTTTGCCAACATTATTGAAAACAAGTATGTTGTTTTGGCTATTGAATTATCGCAAACGCTCCTCACATATTAAAGCCTCTATGTTCGCTAGTGCATTTTTGTAAGATATAGTTTCAGCAATGTTGGGTTATAAAACATTGCGTTCTGATATGTTGATGTCCCTGTCACTGCTCTTTGAGGACACGCACTGAGAGCGTTGGATTAGGTAACGTCTTCGGCGTTGCCATCCCTTCTTTATAACGATATCTTTGCGCAACCTGTTCAAATAGTTCTATCTGTGTTGTAAAATTTTTATCGTTATATAACTTTTAAACTATTCCACATTTATTTACGCTTATAATTGAATTTAAATTCGCAACTAAATCGCGAATAAAATTTCCCTAACTGCGCTTAGATATTACGACATTTTGGGTTTTCAAAATTATTTGTTGTGTTATTTTAATAAACTTCTACAAATTAGCCCACTTCCCGTTCTAACTATTTTTAAATATAGAAATTAAGTTTACCAATAATTTTAATTGCACTTTTAATTGTCATATCATTAAAATAAAAAGTTGTTCTGTACTATTGATTTTAACTTAAAAACAGTTCATTCCTTGAAGTGATCAAAATTTTATTAATTTTGTTTTCAATGTAAATGTCTTCGGGACATGTTGAATACATTTAACAGGTATACCATAGCGCAGTTGTTTTTGCAAAGCAAATTATTTTTATTGCGTGTGAACTTAATACATACAAAGTACCTATTCTAATTAATTGTTTTATTATCTATGTTAATTTAGTTATATAGTGTTTTGATCTTTGCAGTGCATTTAATTTTCTCTATGCATAGCTAAATGGGTGAGCACAAATACCTGAGGCTACCGTAAATGTTTATTCAAAACAGTTATGCATAAAAGCATCTGAGCACATTATAACTTCCGCCCACATTATATTAGTACTCCTTGTCCATTTTGAAGTAGTAGTTAAACCCTTTATATCCTAATACATAAGTTTTAAGTATTTTTGGGATCAATCAGGTGGCGTCCTATATTTGATTTAATTATAGACGTCTAAACTGCAGAATTTAATGTGTTAATTACATAATAACCAAGTCGAACTACTCCTTCCCCAGTAAGCCTACTGCGCCTTAATTTTCTGGCTGTATCTCACGGTATCTGTGTTGTAGCGCCGTTTTAACCTATTATAAAAGGGCAAGACTAATGAATTTCTCTAGGTTAAACTTCTGCAGACACGTTTTAGACAAACAAAATTTTACTATAAGGAAGTATTAAATACGAGTAAGAATAGTAAATGTCCATTATTGCAAAATTTATAATTTCATGAAGGTTTTGAAAAAAAATTATATGCAAGTTTTGTTTTACGGTTTATAAAGTATTAATAGGTTTCATATTTTCGGGACATCTTGTATGTCTACAGGCTGTTCTGGATATAAGAAACATTATTGAAGACACGTGTACCTCATCTTTCTGTGAACGCAAATCTGTAAAACTTTTTATCTAATTAAAAAAAATTTTATAAATTTTCTCATACAAACCTATCATGGTTACGAGCTTGCATGTGCTTTACCAGGAAATGTACTTACAGACACAAATACTACTTTGGTCTTGTTTCTACAGTGTCAGCTTACATTTACTATGAATGTACTTTTTAGAGACAAGGTCGCCAGGTGTTTTAGTAAAAAGCAATCCAACGTATTCCTTTAAAATCATCCAAATTTGTTTTTACTAATACTATTGCTTATTAATTATAAGTTATTTATGGACTAATTATTATAAAATGTATTTGATAAATATCCAAAATTTACATAAGTTTGATGCTTAATAATTTATACGTAAATATTTTATACTGCGTACAAATTACTTTAATTGTATGACTTTTTTAATTTAGATTTTTAATTATTTCCACAAAATTTAAATTATACACAAAACAAGTGATTGTAAATATTAATACATGAAGATATTTATCAAAAACAATTTAACGCCCTGTTAAAGCGGTTTAGATGACTAAAACTTTTAAGGAAGAAAATCAAACCTTTTATTTTAAACGGTAAGCACATATTTACGGATTTATAATAATCGACTGAGAATTATTCAGCAATGATGCTTTGAAGTCGTATTATAACGGGCGGAAAGGCAGTGTTGTTTTCTTGAAATAGCGGTGATGCACCGGTAGTCAGTGGAGACGGGGGTTCCAAGTTAGCTATTAACCTAAATAGAGCTATGTTCAAGAAATTTTTGCAGCTGTGACAATAGGAGAAGGTGATAATCAAGGGAACAACCTTGTTAAATGTCGTTAGGTGTGTTGTTGAGGAAAATAGAGAACAAAAACCCTTTTCCGAACCAATAATTCAAAACAGCAATGGTATACTGACTACATGGGCTGAGGATGCACGCCATTGGGTGTACCCTTCGTACGCTTATAGTTGTTTAGATACTTACTTATCTTATTTATAACAATTCACTGAAAAGGAGAATAGTTAGCTATAACTACGCAAGAATAAAATCTGAGCTCAATAAGTCGTTATGATGCATGAAAGATAGCACGAAGATAAAATCTATTACAAATATATTACTTCAGTTAAATCGAACCTAAATACAATTGTAATATAAATATTCTTTAACTAGAAATTAACTTTAAGGACCCCTGGGTAGTTAGGTTTATACTTAATTTAATTGATACGATAAACTCAGCCCAAAAATTAGGGGCTGTTACTTATTTAAACTAAATTTTTACTCCTACTTCGCAACAATATTTACAAAATATCTATCAATGTTTAATTTTAGCTTGACCGAAGTGGCACTGCACGGAGTTTTTTGAAAATAAGGGCTTTTGTTTAAACATTGCGTGATAATGAGTTTATATCAATAGGCATTACTTACGTGTAGATGGAAGACGGAAATTTCCAAAAGATGCGGGAGGGAAGCAGTACCAACGCCTGTGGTTCCAGTTGATATCGCTCGGTTGTACGTCACGTAACGTCCTTAATCAACTTTAAAAAGCCCGATGTGATAAGATGAGACTGATCCCCAATTACAATTAGCCGGAAGGCGTTAAACAACATATTTCCACAAATTCGTTCCCTTAATAGAATTCAAAAGCGGGATTCCTCTTCATCTTCTAAACTTGCTATTTTAAACCAGAGAGTGGACCCTTTTTTAAATGCCTGTGCTCTTGTACTAAAAAAACCGAAAGCTCTAGCTAGTTTTACGGTGTCTAGCTTCACACTGCCTTCAAAAATATTTTATATAAATGAGAAAGAGTAAAGAGGGGAAAAATAACGTCAGCTATTTTTAGAAGGTTATTCCTGCTTACAAATATGCTGATGGCCTAATACTTATTATACGTCGTTACTTTGTATTTAAATTGAGTTTGATTTTACAACAAGAAATGGTAAATCTTTATTTTGCTGGAATCAATCGTGGTTTGAAATACTTTGGCTATTGCCTAGGTGTTTCCAAATATGCGCGCAGCTTTGAGAGTATGTACTGATATACACGGTGTCTCTAAATAATTTATAACATGTCTTCGTCCAGCTTCGGTCAGTAGTTAAAGATTTATAGCCGATCAACTATTTTTTGTTGAATACAGTAAAAATCAGGGGCGGGCTGAAAACTTTAATTGCAAATATTTCGAAAACAACAATTTAGACACATCTTTTGTCACGCATATTAAGATATAACTGCTGTTAAAGTTATCTGCCTTATATCCAGGACACTCTGTATAACTATCGTTGTAAATGCACATTAAAATAAGAATGTGGCTATTTGCACATGCTGCTTATGTACCAATGATCATGTATTGCACATACACTATGTTTTAAATATTGAGAGGCGCGCAAGCCTATTGATAAGCTTAAATTTCTAAATTAAACAGTTACACATCTTCAGTGGTTAAAATATGTAGCTAATAATAAAAGGCAATATTTTGGAAAGCATAGATTTCTCGTTCTTTCATCTGACAGTATTATTTTTATATTCTTCACTGGCGGCTAGAAAGCGATCATTTTCTGGGCTGGACCAGAGAACGGATACTAGCTATTACATGTAGCGTGCGATTGTTTAAATTTCAAATTGATGTGCACTTCAAACACGGCTATGAAAATAGGTTTATGTATGGCCATAGCCTACCCTAATTGGAAATATAAACGATCGCGTTTTATTGATATATTGTAACGTTCCTACGAAACGCCATAATAACGCGAAACGGATTTAATAGAGTTTCTGAAATTCTACATGTTTTCATTATATTAATAAATACGGAAGTGTAATTAATAAGACTGAATTAAAAGACTTAACGAACTTTAAGAAAGTGTTAAATATCGGGTACGAGTGCACAAGTTTAGTTTAAATAATAAATAGAAAAATTTCTTAATTAAAAGCTGCTATAAAAATGATACAAGCCAATTAACTAAGATTGCGCAACCTGATGCAAATATTGTTCGTTACCGTCCGAAATCAGTCAAGATTGTTTTGATAATTAACTACAAGTAACATAAACAACGATATACGATTATTGAAAAATTAGTAAATAACTAATTAAAAGTTATTTCGAAATATTGCATCATGCTGTGCAAGCAAATTGTTTAAACACATGTAATTGTTATCCGTATCGTTAAGATAGCAGACAAAGAAAAAGCCATCCAAATCGGTATCCGCAAAACAAAGAACGCGAATTCAAATTTAAGTATAAATAAGGCGCTTTCATTACCAGAAAATCAATCTTCGTATGAGACTCAGTACGGGACATTGCCTAGTGCAAGCGTCGTAAAAGCTTTTCTATTAAGTCAAGCTATTTTGTTAATAATTTTTACAGCGAGGTTGACGCAACTTCCCTAGGACTCGTTCAATCTGTTAAAAGCCTGATTGCAATTCAAAACCGTTGGTAGATGCCGTATGCTGGAGTTCTAAATAAAAGATTCTAGAACGGCGCTCTAGACTCCGTTGCTTCGTAACAAAGATAGACCGAGTTCGGAATATTTTAACCTCGGGAACTCTCATGACTGACCGTTCCTGGCGTTATTGCCTCCGAATTAAAAACCAGACCGCTATTGGGTCGTTTGCAAGCAAGTTGCTCGATAACTGATTATAGACGACGCCGAGAGTCCTTCACTGTCGTCGTGCGTTGTGTTGTAGCGATATCGGACGCACGTCAACGCTAAACTGAGACCATTCACTGAACGAAATAGTTCGTCGCTTGCAAATGTGTGGCTGGGTTGCGATTTGCAGAAGGGATGCTATTTCGGGAGAGACGGTTGGCGCCTATTGGGTGGCATCTCTGGTCGCAGGTACACGCCAAGCTCTCCCCTTCGTCCGGCCCGACACGAACTATGTCCCCGAGCGCTGCTGAAAGCGACGCACGCATATACAGACTTCTAAGAATACCGCCGACCCATGCGTTCATATATATCAGGAGAACAGGAATTGACCAAGCCTGGAAAACTGGTCCCAATCATTCGCTCTAGCGCCGCGGCTGAATTCATAGCACCTCCGTCTTGCGAGTCTCGTATTAGTTCCAACTTAATTTACGAACGCGACTATCTGTAAATAATTTACTTGGTATGCTATGCTAGATTCTTGATTGCTTTGTTATTGAATTAGAATGATTTTGATTTTGAGTTATGTTTGTGTTTGAATTACTTATTTATTTATATCAATAAACTAGTTACATATCTTTTCAATTTCGCCTAGACCGAAGCGAACATTTAACTAAAAGTTTGTTTCGTGACCGAAGTTAGAGCGACGTCATTTTACGCAAACAACGTCCATCGTAAACTAACCATTTCACTGGAATCCTGACCACCAGACTAATCGAGACGAAGGCTTCCAGGACCAATAAAGGCTATACAGAGGACCACCCCTCACGACTACGAGTTACCACCGGGTAGAATGCAAATTTTTTATTCATCACGCGCTTTTGTGTCAGCACAACAACAATATAACTAACATATCACAGCATAGCAGAGATTAAGAATGATGACATATTTTAATGAATCCAAATATTGCAATATTTATTTTACAAATAATATCCTATCGGCATACACCCGAAAAATGCTTTTGCAAGTACTCGTACTTTATTACTACACAAAAGAGGCAATTTTCTAGTTTAGGGTTTTTTAGTTTTATTGTAATTTAAATTCTAAACTCCCGCCTCGTAATTTAAGTTTTACGTTGGCACCATCATTGGTAACATAAAAATCCCCAACTGCGTTATTATTCCTTTCAATTGCAATAAGTGGGAGAGTCGTATTTCGAATTTCAAGCGAAAAGCACGCATTGTGAAGTTCGCCTATTTGTTTTAACCGTTATCGTTATACCTCTTTTCGTACAACCGAAAACGTCGTTAATTATTTAAATCGTGTTGTTAAATACTAAATCTAAGTGCTTGCAAAAATTCTTTTACATTCCTACCTCCTATATTCTACACGCCAAGGTTAAGCTATAACAAACCGCAAAACCTGCATAGGCAAGACCAACATTATTTTATATACCTTGATATTTTATTTGCCTAATAATTTGTATATGTCGCACATTTGTTCTTAAACCTTTACCGTCAATCGAAACGCGAACCAGTACTTATTGAAACGCATTTTTCTCCCTAGATACGGTCTTTCGGCATTGTTTAAACCCCCAAGTGCTATAAATTACTGTTTAGCAGAAAACTTATTTAGAACCTTTGAGGCAGTAAAAAAACATTTGACAATTTTCGACAAAATTTACATATTTACGTTTATAGGTCCTAGATCTAAATGGCGATACAGATTAAAACATTTTCTTTACAAAAATTAACCCGAGCATAATTTAAAGGTAGCGTATCGAAATGAAAAAATAGCGAATTGTTTGTATACTTTTATACAGGGTGTTTCAGATAATACGACATTCATTTTAAGGGCTGTAAGTAGACCCTACAGACACCCCAATAAACCTAAAATTTAAAAAAATACGAATACAAAAAGGTCATTTTTTCTAATTATGTACAACGAGCCGTCTATGGTTGCATTCAGACTAAAACTGTTAAATAATTCATAAAATTATAACTCATCTACCGAACAGTATCAATTTATAATAACATACACTTTTGCAGCTGTAGCAGGCACATTGAGATTTGTTTACAGCAATAAATAACAATATAAGGGGATTGCCTTTTCACACAATTGAAAAATCTAGAAATAATGTATATAATTTTTTTAACAATTTTAAAGAAGTTATTTATGAATAACTGATAATAATAAAAATAGAGTTTAGTCATGCGTCGTTCAAAAAATGTGTTGAAATGTGAAGGCAGCTTAAGCAATGATTTATTGACATTTTTTAATTTTACACCTAAAAATACGTGAGATCATCCTGCGTTTAAAATTTGATTTAGAATAATCAAGAATTATTTAATACGCTGTTTCAAAAGCTAAATAGCCAATTTAGATTCTCTCAAAAATTTCAGATACATCATTACAAATTTCTTTAGCATAATTTTTGTGAAATTCCCATCAAAACTACAAATAATTAAAAATGTATGTTAATTCGCTTACAGATTTATTTCTCTTAATCTAATTTTTCATTTTACAGCTTTTAAATCTATATTAATTGAATCATACCTCTGCAAGTACTTCATTATTACAGATCGGTGCACAATTTTAATTAACATAAAAGCACCAATCAGTTAAACACAGTGAAGTTGGGCACAATTTGCGATTTAGTTTTTTATTATTAAAACACTTGTTAGGCAACGAAACGCATCTAGTAACTAACTTAATTGGTATAATTTTTTTTATCAAAATATAGATCACTGACATTTACAAAGGTGTATCACTTTACAGTCTTGTTTTTATGCGTCTTCTTCGAAAGTTAAAATAAACACGTACAACTCTTCTCTACTACGGAAATGTTTATTTAGTAAGAAATACTTACTCGATTATATTTGTATATTTGAAAGCATGTGCATGGTCGACTCGTCATTAAAAAAAGAAATTTTTAGTATTCGTATTGTTTTTAATTTTACGCTTCTTGGGGTGTCTATAGGGCCTTGTTTCATTTCTAAAAAGGAATGTCATATTATCTTAAACTCCCTGTATATGCACAAATTGTGTTGCACTTAAACTAGTCTTGATTACATTAACGTTTTTCATTATATAATATTTTTCAAATAGGGTGTTTGCGTTTGGAAAGAGACGGTGTTGTTCTTGTTCTAACTTTAAATATGTGCCTAACTTAGCTGAGATCACTGTTTTCGCATTGAATACAAATTTTCCGATCAATTCCACATTTTCTGGCGTAAAATTCGCCTTTTATTGTAACCTTTAATATGCCTAGATCGCTGCTTTCGCTTCGATTGGCACCATGTCAAATTTTTATACTTCAGCACATGGATGAGTTATAGTTCATTTGGAAGGAGCGGCACAATAGTATTCTAATAGCATCCACATAAGTGAGGCCTGTCCTATAAATTAAATTATTAATAAATATGTTGTAGAATTCGCACCTTTTATTTAATATTTAATCAGTCTACATATAAATATAATATTAATGAATTTAATTTCCCAATTTGAGTTTGTTGAATATAGGTTATAAATAAAAAAGTCCAAATTTCTCAAATAAATTTCTTTTTAATTACG